>JAQFXN010002361.1:0-12856 GCA_034693365.1 Liacarus xylariae
GAAACACTTCTAAATTTGGGATATCATTCAAATTGGGTATAATTAATCGGAATGAAGCAACTGCTGGAGTGGGCGTCCGAGTGTCTGCAACATCTGATTCCCTACCACTCCATTCTTCCTCATCCATTGGTCTCTTTTCATATTCCAACCACTTTGTGTGCGCGAAGTCTATCTCTGCTCTCCAGTCAGAAAATCTTCGTGCCATATCTTTTGGTAGAGGATTAATGGATGTATTGCCCGTTTCCTCCACATAAAAGTCATATAAAGCCCCTGTCCTTTCCAGGAATGCCCAACAAATCTCTGAAAGATTGTCTAAATTAAAGATTAAATTCCTCTGCTCTTCACGACTGCGTAAACGATTCCGTTCTCTGAGGCGCCGATCATTACTGTCGACATTCGGATTCAATGACAACTCACTTATCTCTTCAGTAAAGGACTTACGATTGGGATCCGTATGATTGGGTGGTAAAGGGATTGGAAAGACATTATGGAATAGGATATCACTCAAAGATGGTATAATTGCTAGGAATGGATCTCCCAATGGAATGAGCGCCAGAGGGTCCTTAGCATCTGTTTCATCAACGACTCCAATAGTCCTTCTTCTTCTAGTTGTATACTTTGGTCTTATTCTCTGATTAAACATAAGTATAAAGTAATTGTTTGAATCCGGATTTTCTGGAACCCCTCCCCTTCGGCCCCATTGATCCCCCAATCGTGACTTCACCTTGTTAAGCTCATCTCTGACCCAATTTAAATGCTGTTCCAAATGAGGCTTAATTTTCAATAATAGCTGCTCTTTGTATTGTTCCGAAATCATAGGCTCTAATTGCCAACGATTTGCTACAAATTTGTGCAAAATTGTGTGAAACAGAGTTCCACTTCGATTGTAGAAATCGAAATCATCGGAAGAATATGTATTGAAATCCATATTCGGATTAATTCTTCTTCTAATGTCATCATCTATTTGTTCACCGGTGGGAAAGAAGTCCCGATTCATATACGTAATCAAGTCCCCCTCATCCCATCCCAACAAATCCCGGGACAGAGCTATATATTCTATCCTAAGCTTTATTGCATCCAGGAGTTCATACAAGTGCTCTCTAGTTTTGCTTTGATTCCATTTCAACTGTTGGCTTTGATAATAGTATAGAATGTCTCTATAGCCGAGGTTCACTCCACCCCTTTTGAAGTTGGGTGGAGTAGAGAAAGCGAGTCTATAGTATTCATTCCAAATGACGATTCTATTTATTCTACAAATAATTCTTCGGAATAGTCTTCGTATCTCTATTTCATTCAACTCTATCACTGGTTTGGAGAATATAGCTCTCAATTTGGTCATCAAATAATCAAATGTTTTAAATTCCGGTAGAATTAGATTTGTTAGTAAAAGGCGTAACCTATTCTCTTCGTGCCATTTCTCTACTTTCGATACTTTGCTCAATACATAGAATTCATCTCTCAGTCCGTATAACTGAGCCCACAATGTCTCACCAATTCGAGACACATCATCACACCATTCTTTCCCTGCGCTTATTAGCAAATGCTGTATTTCAGTGGTTAGTGATTCTGTTAGTTCAACCCCTGAGTATTGGTTCGGATTCGATTCAATCATATATTCCTCCCATTCTTTATGGATTATCATGAGATCAATCAATTCATCTTCAATTTCATCCTCATATGAGCGAAAAGAATTATATCCGGCAAAAAAATTAATAACTGTTCCCGTTTCAGCACTGAATTCCTTGGCTAAACTGTTTTGAATACTGAGAATAAAATTTTTCAACAAAAGGACAAACATTTCGAGTGCTTTCGGTTCATTCAAATGCTTGAGTTCTTTGAGCTCAAGATTTTCAAGTTCTGATCGATTTGAACGACCCTTACTCTCCAACAATTGGATTTCTTTACTAAAATCCCAATTTTGGGGATCTTGATAATTGGGAGGGGAGGGTATATAGAGTTCAGTGTTGTTAATAATGCGACTCTTGAATGTTCTGTAATCGGGAACTATAGCTACGAATATGTTTTGGAGATTTTGTCTAACATATGTGTTTACGCCCACCTCTCCCACCTCTCCCACCTCTTCATCATATTGAGTCCATCTGTTATATGCAGACCTAATATCGGAATCGTTTATAACATTCTCTTGTGTTCGGCTCATTTCCTGATAATTCGCATTGTGAGCAGGGATTGCATCCAATAGTCTTCTTAATTGTTGGGCAAAACTTCTCCGTCCGTTAGTAGTTCTCAGACGAAGCAGTTCTGTATATCCGTCCATAAATTGAGCCCTTTCTACCCCAAACTGATTCTCCAATCTTTTGATTTCGTTTTCAAATGATCTTTCATTAGAATCGGGCGGTAATGGGATTACGATTTCTTCGTTGTTTTGGAGATCAGCTAAACTCGGAATAAGATATATATATTCTTCATCTTCTGGAGGGTTCGGATCAGTGTTGGTGTTTTCAAGTGATTGCTCTCTATTCCTCTCATTTTCTCTATTCTGAAGTTTTAACGAATCCCTCTCTTTCTCATAGAAACGTTTCCATTTATAATATGGGTTCGAAAGATAGTCTGTTCTGAGTTGAGTCCACACATATCTGTCATTCTCGGAGAGATGTGTATTATTAATCTCTACATCGATTGCATCCAATAATCTTCTGAATTGTTGGGCAAAACTTCTCCGTCCGTTAGGAGTTCTCAGACGAAGCAGTTCTGTATATCGATTCCGATCATCGATTGGCCATTGATTGAGGTCTTCGCCGAATGTATTCCTCAATTCTGTGATTTCATATTCAAATGATCCAACACCGGATGGTAATGGGATTGGAGTATCACTTCCTTGGTTTTGGAGTTCAGCTAAACTCGGAAGAAGATATAAATATTCTTCATATTCTGGTGGGTTAAGATCAGTGTTGGTGTCTTCAAGTGATTGTTCTCTATTCCTCTCATTCCCACTACCAATAGGTCTTTTGACATCTTTTTCTAAAAGTCTTTTCCGTCTGTATTCTTCAAATTTCTCTTTTAATAACAGTTTCCAAACAATCATTTCTGACTCCAATTCAAACTTCAGTTCGTATTGTTTATTAGTAGTGCCAGTGTTTCCCTCACCTGTTCTGACTCTTGGGGGACGAGCAGTAGTGCCAGTGTTTTCCTCACCTGTTCTGACTCTTGGGGGACGAGCAGTAGTGCCAGTGTTTTCCTCACCTGTTCTTACTCTTGGGAGACGAGCAGTAGTGCTAGTGATTCCCTCACCTGTTCTGACTCTTGGGGGACCAGCAGTAGTGCCAGTGTTTTCACAATCACTTCTAACTTCTGAAGGAAGTATAGGTACAGGTGTTGGTGGTATCATATCTTCCAGAGCCTGTCTGTGTGCTGTCATACGTCCAAACCCTACCCATTTGTATATTTCTTCCTTTCTTTTTCGTTTAGGGTTCGGATGTATTTCAGTTCGGATACGATTTATGTATTCACACACGAATGCTATTATTCTGTAAAGAATCTGTTGTTCATTTGGGTTCTGTTCCTTATAAAGCATTCTACAGAAGTCGAGCCACACATCGATTCCCAATCGGAGGTAATTTTCCAACTCTTCTCTCGAGTATTCGTTTAGAGGTATTTCGGGATCTATTCTGGAATTCAATTCTTGATTCATAGCTCTTGCCGTCGGATAGTGTTCTCGATTTATGAAATCAATTAATTCCTGTTCTGTTATATCGTTGTCTGTAATCCAAGCATTTGTCAGAAATGCCTCTCTCCTGACATTAATCACCTGCAGTTGACGTTCATAGTCTGGATGTTGTCTATATTGTGTTCTAATCGTATTATGTTTGCCCAATAGATTTCTGTAATCTCTTCTTATATACTTGGATCTGGTATTTGAAGGCAACTCATTCAATACTATACTTCTTCTCCACAATAATATGACTCCAATAATGGCAATCATTCGTTTAATAATATCCACGACTTCTGTATTCAAAACATCCAAATATTGATTTTCTCTGAATATCTTTTTTAGTTTTGTCACCAAATTCTGGTATTCTTTCACTTTCTGCTCCACTTCTTTTCTTTCCTTATTCAATAGGTGTATTTCAAAGCCATTCTGTCCCCAATCATATTCAACAAACAATTCATAGTCTTTTATCAACCCCTGTCTAGTCTGTGGAACACATAAATTATAGAGCTCTTGCACTGGAATAGGACATCCATCGGGTATAGTTATTTGCCCTATTATATTCACAGTAATAAGTTCTTCTACCTGTGCTCCTTCAGTTTGTCTTGTGTCTTGAGGTATGTTCTCTGGAGGTATGTTGTCTGGGGGTATGTTCTCAATGGGTTGTTCCGCATTGTCTTTCTGTTGATCGGATGCATCTGTTGGTGCATTCGTGTCCATAAATATATCGTCTAAATCAGCCCCAATCGCACCCAAATCCCAGTTATTGTCTTTCATCTGGTCGTCGTCTTCCAGTAACGATTCAAACATATGCTTTTCCCATTCCTCCTGAGTTTGATCCGACATTTTGTTTCCTTTTTGTTACAAATTTTTTTCGCAATACTTATGAAACAATATTTTTTTAAAATTATTTTTTATATTTTTTATATTTAGAAATAAATGTAAAAGATTTGAAAAATATTTTATTTTAAGAATTTACAAATATTTGTCGAGGGGGTATATATTAGATTATTTTGATAAACATCTTGGATGAATTATTTAAAATTGATATGAAATAAGAAAATATTTGAATATCATCTTGATCATTAAGGATATTGCATGTCAGGTATCATTGTATTTATCAAAATAAACGTTGAGAACAATGTACATTGGAGAGTCATTTTAAACTGGACGGACAAATGCTTAATTCTTACTCATTAGCTTTGAGTTTTCGGTCCCCGGACTAAACATCGAAGCAAAAACATAGAAAGACAAAACATCGAAAAATAAAATCATGTTCAAAAATTTTTAAAAATTAATTCTTAGAAAAAGTGAGTACTAAAAAAAGATAAAACTAAAAAAGTTACTTTGCATTTAAAAATAAGAGACGTATTTTACAACATTTCCGAGGCAGGGTGTATTTAGATTATTGCTCTATAAGACAAATAAATTAACAAAAGCTATATTTTTTATTAATCCTAAAAATAATAACAATTAATTTTTATAATCGTGCGGTGGAGGAGGAGTGGTGCAAACGAATCTATATACTCATTTTCTTCGAAAGAGGAGTTAAAAATATCTATTTATTCGACTATACTTTCGAGTAGTTTTGCAACAATTGTTTTGTCATTACTTTTACGTATTCGCTGTCCTATAGCTGTCATACGTTCGGCCAAACTATGATCGGACACAAGTCTGTCCACAGCTATGAGTAATTCATTTTCGGTGCAATGAAACGGATTGAGTCGTAATCCGAAACCCGTCTCCTGTATTCTCTGTCCGTTGTCGTACTGGTCATCAAATAGTGGCAATACTAACATAGGTTTACCGAAATAGAAGGTTTCGGTGACCGTATTGTTCCCGCCGTGGGTTATCACTAAATCAACTACTGGTAAAACTGCTATTTGGGGTAAAAACCTTTGGCCCCACATATTATCCGGCAGTTCATGGCTTTCAAACAGAGGTCCTTTCGATACTATAAATTTGTGCAGAGATTTGGCCAAAATAGTGGTCAATCGAGTCATTAGTCCCACATTAGCGCAACCGAAAGAACCCATCGATAAAAAGATCAATTTTCCGGGTCTTTCCCTCAAACACTCGGGTATTTCAAACGATTCAGTTGTAGAGCGAATAAAGTTCTCAACTCTTATCCAATTATTAGCCAATGGTTTGAGTTCTTCATAATCTAATTCTTTTGGATATAAATAAATGTTTAAATAAGGACTCAATGGATGGAGTCGTGAATCTTCTAGTTTTGGAGCGCCTTTTGATACACAATATTCATTGATTTCTTCTTGAAATTGACTAAATATCTCAAACCATTTATTCCTAAATCGCTTCCACTCTTCTCGATCACCACTTATTGGTAAACCTTTATAAGAGAATTAAAATATTAAAAACTTATTTTACTGAAGTAGCCATACAAGTATTGGGTCAGGGATGCGTGAATTGGGGTGTAGTAAAATCACTACTACCTTGGCGAGATATCGTAATACTTATCAATTCGGAGTACTTTCCACTTTATTTAAGATGGACAAATTTTTGTACATAGTTCAAGAGTATCTGTCCATGAACATAATTTTTAAAAAATTTCTCAATGTGGGTAATCCGGATTATTCTCATTCCCCTCTGTGAATCTCTGGTACAGGGTTTATATCACAAAACATGTCGTTAAGGGTTTAGAGAATAGTTTTAAGAATATTTCTTGACTATAGATATATGGAATAACAATTCATTATTAAGGGGAGTGGTATTGCGATTTCACAGATCTGGGAAGAGCTGATCTTCGAAACATACGAAATGGCGCAAGTGGAAAAATCGATTGAAATTTGATCCATCGTGGGATTCGTCCTTCTTCTATAGTATTTCTTTCTTCTAATAATTGGATGAGTGTTCATAAGTCAAACCTCTAAAATTATAATAGTTAAGGATTATAATTGAATGATGATTTTGATTTAAATAAAATTTCTTATACATAAACCATTTAAAAAGCATTGATAATGAGGCACTTTTAGCGCTGTTAATCATAAATAGTAAAATCTCTTGCTATTACTTATGTAAAATCAGATAAATCTTATCTGAGTGTTGAGAAATAAAATGATGCGATTCTTATATATATTGGCAAAACAACATTAAGTGTGTTTTGTACAACTAATGTATTCATTATGAAAGTTGAAATATGTTCATGTGGTTCCAGACACTATTTCTTGAGGCGCAGAAAATGGCGTATAAAATCTTATCTTAAAATATATTCTCCACGCAATATATGATTAAAGTAACTTTTGAAATCTGTTCAATGAAGTTCCAAAGAGCAGAATTTGGTTCGTGCTATTAGATTTCAAATCGCATTAAGGATTTGGGAATTATTAGATATAACACTCCAATTGTTGAAACATATATGAACGATAGAAATGCGTTGTATTGCAACATATATTATATAGCTATAGACTCAATGCTAAGTCGATATTATATAATGCTCTCTGCAAAGTCAATATGTGTTATAACTTCATAACTTGTTGATTGGAAATAAAGAAGTATTATTTCCAATTTTCATTTTAAGAAATTTTCCAAATTTCTAAACTAAATATATTGTTCATCAAATGTTGAAGCTAATAATCACCAAATTGTTCCTCATTCAGTATTTTGCTTCTAATCAGAATAGAGGAATATAAATATTGTCCACGAGTACAGCGACATTCAATTCAACAAATAATTCCACGAAAGGTTTATATTAATTTCAAAGATTCCCATTGTATTATAGATGACAAGAAAACGAGTCGATAATAAAACAAGAAATAGACAAGGAACAGGATATTTGTGTGAATATGATTCAAATTCAGCTAATACTTATGAATCGCAATTCGTGACTGTCCGACATGTATGTGCGTATGTTGTGCTCTATTTGTCTCTAACTCTATGCGAGTATTTGATGAAATATGATTAGATATATTAGGACCAGAACTGCTGCTAACCATTTGCCAAATACCATTAGGAGGTGATATTCACTTGTGCATCACTGCGATCGTGATATTGGTAAAGGCAATGTCCCACATCTTTGTTTAGCAAATGGACTCGCATTTCCAGATATTCCGCCGGAACTACAAGTACTTTGTGTTTTGGAAGAGAGTTTGGTCTCTCCGCGCATACCATTTGTGCAAATTTAAGAACTTGGAGTGGATGAACAATATGCAGTAAAAGGCAATGTCAATTTACCAATCGATATAAATATAGTGTATCTTCTCTCCCGCAAACATTGGACAGAACCTAAACTATTCAACTTTATTTGAAAAAATGATTTCACATAAAAGCACAAACATAGAGGATATTGTTAGGCCCGCGATAGTGATGACAGCTGCACAATACGCAACAAATCAAGAACTCTATCTTGAGGAAGTATAACATTAGCACTTGATTTGCAAGAAATTCAAGATCCAGAGTCAGATACCATTAATACCAATACAGACGACGCTTTGGATGTCTTGAAATCTTGTGACGAAAACGATAATTGGGATGAAACTTATGGATGACGAGGATGTTTCGCCAGGTGGTGAAGAGACACATAAAACAGAATATAGTATTTGCCCCAGGTGAAAGAATTCGTCCAATTACTCTTCTCGAATACGAATTTGCTGAAGAACTTGCATTTCCTACAAAATTTTGCGTACAGACCAGGAAAATAGATCCGTCAGTCAAACTATCATTAACTAATATTCAAAAATCTGAATTAAAGCGATTTGATAGGCGAGGTTGCAAAGTACCAATTATTTTTTTAAGCTTCGTAAGAAAGTGCATCTCACACTAAAGAACTCAATTAAAATTCACTTACGGAGATGTAATCAAAAACTCGGATTAACAGCAATGATTAACATCCTTACTATATTGCCTACAAAGTATTAATTCAAGATGGATCATCTCCTCCGTATTGACAGGCGAAGCTGAGACACTATAGCTATGATTGCAAAGCTGGGACCGCCAGATGTTTTCATGACAATCTCGGCTGCTGAAACTCGTTGGCCTGAGTTATTGGTTATATTGGTTCAGGTTCTTGAAAAACGCCTAATTACGGAAGATGCTATAAATATGACGTATATTGACAAATGTAATCTGATAAGACGAGACCCTGTAATGTGTTTGCGATATTTTGACCATCGTTATTGAAGTTCAATGCCGGTCCATTTGGAAAATATGAAATAGTTGATTGGTACATAAGGATAGAATTTCAACATGCCTCATGCACACGTACTTCTTTGGTTAGAAGGCGCCCCTAAATTCGATCCTATAGACGATAATTCGAGAATATCATGTGAAGAGTTTATCGAAAATTTTATAACTGGTCAACAGCTAATAATCAACTCAAGGATTTAACATCTCTTCAATATCACAGGCATAGTAAGTCTTGTAAGAGGTTCAAAAACGATTAACCAATTTGTCGATTTGGTATTCCACATTTCCCAATGTCTAGAACAATTATTCTAGATCCATTGAACATTGACACATTAACGGAGAAACAGCTGGTCTTTCTCGAATCGAAATTAGAAATAATAGAAAATAAGATTATAGATTTAGACATTAATCGCAGGAAACAGAAAAAAATTAATTAGGATTTTAATATTTTTCTCAATGAACTGGATATTTCTTAAGAAACTTACTTATTTGTTATACGATTCACATTCAATAGAATTGCAGTTCTTCTTCGTCGTGATCCAATTGGTTTGAGAACGAATGGATACAATGGTGAGATATTAGCACGACACAGAGCCAACATGGATGTTCAATTTGTACTTGACCAGTATACATGTGTTCATTATATGTTAAATTACATCAATAAAGCAAATCGTGGTATGTGAGCACTATTGCGCCAAACAGTGAATAAATGTAAATCAAGATATATTTCACATAAACAAAAGCTTTATCGGATAGGATCCACATTTTTAAACTTTTCGGAAATCTGTGCCCAAGAGGTTTCGTACATCTTATTATCAATGCCTCTCCCAATTTCAAGTGGATCTACAATTTTTATAAACACTTGCGAACCAGAAAATGACAATAATTTTGAAAAGTAAAAATGAATTACAAAAGATGGACCTAGATAGTTAGATATTATAGTTTTAGGCTTACTTTAACAATATCCCCAACTACCAGATGAACTAGATTCGATTTATCTTGCAGAATTTGCCTCATATTACAATGTGTCAAAAACTAAGAAACAATTACAAACATTAGACCCTGACCCAAACATAATTGAATGTGAAAAGGAAAATTTTAAAAATAGAGCATTCAATATTAAAGATGGACAGGGTGTATAATTAAACGCCGCCGTCTAAATGTAATTCGTATTAGAAAATATAATCTCTAAAAAGACCAAGGAAATTATTTTAGAGAAAAAATTATGCTTTATTTACCTTGGAGAGAAGAAGCTATAGAACTATTAAGTCTCGGTCCTTACTAGATATTTTTAGCTAACAAAGGTATCATTTCAATTCGCGAGAGTCAATATCGTAAAAATCTAAATACAGATTATAATGAAATTAAAGAATTAGTTGAAAAACCATCGATGAAATATCTTCTTTAAACGAATACACTAAATAACAATAACTCAAACTTTCTAGGTCCACCAAAACACCATGATAACAGCTTAGCAGAATCTATTCGTAGTTTAAACACACGCCAAAGATGCTATTTGTTTGGTACAATGGATATAATAAAAACATCAACAGCGCCAATCTATCCCTTAATAACAGCAGGAGCAGGAACAGGGAAATGACTTGATTTCGGTATTGTTTCAGGCCATGATCAGATTTTATGAATTTAAATACCAAGTGTCAGATAAGATAACAGTTGCACTCCTTGCATCAACTGGGAAAGCAGCCTACAACATATCTGGGACTACAATTCATACTTTTCTTGGAATTACAATCTCGGCCAACAAAAACCTGCAAGTTTATAGCGCCGACACAAAAAATACTCTGTACAAAATTTTGGTATTTAATGCAATGATAATCGACGAGATAAGTATGGTAGGTGCAGCTATATCAGCTATAGCTGATAATCAGCTAAAATAGATATTCGATACTAAAGAACCATTTGGAGGAATATCAATATTAATATTTTGTGACTTCAGTCGATTAAGGCCTGTAATGGATCGCTACATATCGAGGATATACCAGGAATTGACCATTGGGTATTAGCTGGTCCTAAATTATGGTGTTTGTTCAAAATATACAAGTTAACAGAAGTGATGCGACAGAAAGACGATATTGGATTTGCAAACGCACTCAACAACTTGTCAATTGGTAATGAAGATCGTCAACTCTTTGAAACAAGATTATTCGATAGGTCTAGTTCTATAATTCCACACAAAGCAATTCGACTTTTTTTCTCAGAATGCATTTGTAAATATATATAATCGAAAAGCTATTCCAGAATCAACTGAAATCGAATATTGCAAAGGACTTTACATCAGCTGGTCTTTCCCGTCAAATACGCGAAAAAGCTTTATACTCGGTTTCATATCTCGACACGAAAGATACATATGGTTTAGCAAAAACAGAGCCTTTGAAGAGAGGCATTCGTTACATTACAACTGTGAATCTTGATGATTCGATGGTTTAGTCAACGGAAGTAGTGGGATATATAGATGTAGACCTAATTAATAACTACAATCAGCTCATTCCACAAAAACTATGGATAGAGTTCGACTCTACAAGAGTTGGGATAAATGCCAGATCCAAAACAAAGGCACGTATGAGGCACATTTAATGACAAGTATTTAACACCAGTATGTCGTGCTATACGAGACATAAGAACAAAATGTGGAATCAATTTATTCCTGGTAAGTCGTCAACAATTTCCTGTCCTTCCAGCAGAAGCGATCACTATCCATAAGGCTCAAGGACAATCTTATGACGAGGTTGTAGTTGATGTGTCACGACCTCTTCAATTAACACATCTCTATACAGCCCTGAGTCGAGCTAATACTTCGAACGGATTATATATATGATCGGAACAAAATTACAAGAAATAAAGCCAAAAACGGGGTTCGATAGAACATTGCGGGAACTAATCAGGATGGAATCGGAGTCATCATTAACATTTACGCGACCTATACTTGACATAGAATTAGACCCGAGTTCAACCAAATTATTATTCCACAACTTTAAACACTTGGCTAATCATATCAAAATATCTCTTCAGGAATTGAATACATAAGCTCTGATATATTAATATTCGCAGAACCAAGATCGTTCGATGTCACATTGCCAGGCTTGGAATTAGCATCTATCCTGCAACCAACAGACAAAAGACCATTCGGTGTGGCAATTTACATTAGATACAGTTTAAAACGCCAGTTCAAAAATATCAAGTGTAACGTTATTCAATGGAACGGAGCACATATCGAATATCTAGTAGCAACCATCAATAGCATCTGTATATTTGCTCTTAATGTTTCTCCAGGGGTGCCTAAATCGACTGCAATTGCTTCTGTAGCCGATATATTTTTAAAGACTCGAATATCCGCACAAGAACATATAGTAATTGGGGATTTTAATATAAATATAAATGACACATTCGGAACGACACTAATATCAATGTTCGCAAATCTTGGATTACAATTCGTTCTTCCTTTGGGACTTTCATCAAACGACTACGGAAACCAAATAGATCTAACTTTTTCTTCATTCCCCATACAATTTTCTAGCTATTAGAAATCTCTATTTTCAGACCCCAATAGTATTAATCTAGTATTCTCTTAAAAGTAAGGTGTAGCATTTGTCGCTCCCTAGGGGTTCATTAATATTAAAAAGGATTAGAGATATTTAATATGCACCTCAACAATATTTCACTTAATAAATAAATTTTATTTTAAGAATTAATCAAAATATAAAGTCAGTGAAGTCAAAATAATATACCAGAACATAAATTAATTAAAAATAAATATCTAACATTGTTTGCATTATAATTAACTTCAAAATCAAAATAAATGTGAAATAAATTTTAGGAAAATTTATTTGATATGCATTTTTGTATTTGAGGGACAACTAATGATCACTCGTATTATACAATTGGAATTATTTTTAGGAATTATTTTTTGTTTTTATCAATTAATGGAAAATATTAATTTAAATTATTGTTAGTATTATAACAAAATAAAATTATATTTAATCTGCAATCATCTGCAATCTCATCCTGTCATTCACTGGGATGTCAAAG
>JAQFXN010002362.1:0-12855 GCA_034693365.1 Liacarus xylariae
CAGTTAATAGATTTAAGATATAATATATTCGATGGTTTGCATAAGCAGTTATGTCCGGTCAGTACTTTATTATGTAATTATATATATCTATCTATTTTTAAAAATTTTCAATCTTATAACAAAAAAACTCAAAATATATGTAATCAAATTTTTAAATTGGTGAATTAACAATAGAAAATATCTATTGCATATTCCCAATCGTTATGTAGTTTTCAATTGAGTTTACAATTTAAAGGTTTCTTTTAAAACTAATTTAATAAGAATTGCAAAAATACAAATATTTTTCGCATATACTCTGCATTTTGTAATACTTTTGCACTTTTAATGTGAATTTTGTAATAATTTATACAATTAATATATTAGTTTGTAATAGAATGATAGATCATATTCTTAAAATTAAATAGTATTTTCTAAATTATATTTAAGCTATCCTTTATTGTATTAACACCAGGGTGCACAAGGGGGTATAGCCAGGATTACTAGTAGTAAACTACATAGGACAAAACTTAATCACCCTTTATTATACCTTATATAGGACCCACTTCCAGCATCTTTAACCTTGCGCATACTTGATTAATAAATGTTATCAATAGCAAAGTTGACCAAGATCAATAAAGTCGGAAATGTATAGAGAATCAAGAATATGTGGAGTACCAGTAAATAAAGAAAATTACTTATAATATCCTCCGGGAGATAATTAATGTTAGAAGTGAAGGGCAATTACACATAATTTTACAGTATTTTTTACAGAATATCAAAACTTAATATTTAATTCAATAGAATTTATACATTGGAATGAATATAACAAAATACTTGAATATTTAAACAGAATTTAACAAAATTTCATTTAATGATTTGGATTCTGAATTTTAAACGAAACTGAACACAAATGGCTGGTAAATGGGTTTACTTTTCTACATTTCCCTTCTGGTCATCTCTGCATAAGCAATAACATTTACATTTAGTTAATTATATATTTCTCTGATTATCTAAACTTAAAATAATATCTATTAAGCTATTGATTGTAATCGATGTTAATTAATAGTCTTAAACACATGACATCTTTACAGCCAATTATTTTTTTTGACTGCAATGAATTCCGGGACTTCACTGTATGCAGGATTTTCCATATTCTCAGTGCTTGGCTTTATGGCTCACGAACAGGGCCTTACAGTTAGTCAAGTGGCCGAGAGTGGGCCGGGGCTGGCCTTTATAGCGTATCCGCGAGCTGTGGCCCAAATGCCATTCGCCTCCCTGTGGGCCGTATTCTTCTTTGTTATGATTTTGCTTTTAGGTCTGGGCAGTCAATTCGTAGGCGTCGAAGGATTTATTACTGCTGTCGTCGATCTGTTTCCGCAATATTTGCGATACGGAAGACGAAGGGAATGGTTTATCTTTGGCACCTGTCTTATCAACTTCTTCATCGGCTTATCGATGGTCACAAGGGTTAGTGTTTTAATAGACGCTACAATTATAGCATAACTTAATAGTTTGTGCCCAAAGGGAGGAATGTATGTCTTCCAACTCTTTGACTATTACGGAGCTTCGGGTATGTGTTTGCTGTGGTTTTGTTTCTTCGAGGCTGTTATCATTGGATGGGTTTATGGTTAGTCTTAATATTTATAGTTTCTGAGTTCATAATAATTGAGGCATTTATTCAATTACACAATTGAGGCGCCGATCGGTTGTACAAAAATATTGAAGATATGGTTGGTTTCCGAATATTGATTTGGTTCAAACTCTCCTGGAAGTACTTCACACCTCTACTGACCGGTGCCACTTTCATTTTTTACACAATCAACTATAAGCCTATTAAGTGAGTATTAATTAATTGTCAACCTTTTGAGTTCAAAACAATTTCGACAAACATTTTGTATTTTATTTTACTTTATTTTGATTTTCAAGACATGAGTTTAACATGAAGTTCATAACAACAGAAATGTTAATATTTATATATTAATGGAGGGGAAGAGTAAGTGAGAGAATAGGGGCATATTTCTAAATCAATATTTTCACAGAATTTCACACTATTTCAACAGAATTTATAGAAAATAAACAAAACCCAAAAGTTTAAGTGAAGTAACCGCCCGTCAGTTTAATTCATAAGGATATCCCATTCCAGTCCTTCCGCATATGACTACCTTTTAATCAATTACAATAAAGTAAAGAATGTGAAAGTACAGTACAATACAGAACAGTACAGTACAGTGCGATCAAATAAATTAATTGAACAAATATTGAAGGTTTGCTATATTTCAATAAGTTTATAATAATGATTATTAATAATATTCAAATGAATAATACCATACATTAGAAAATGATTGATTTAACTACTGATGACATCATATTCAATATTTTAAACATAAGTAAATTTCAAAATAATTGTATAATTAATTTTAAAATTATAAACTTATTCTGTTGGTTTTGAATATGAGAAATACTAATATATAAACTAAAGGAATAGTTGCAACGACTGTAAAATTCATTGGATTAATGGTTTATACATTTCAGATAATTTATATTATATCATAAGAATATTATTATAGTATTTAATATAAATGGTTGTAATTATACGTAACGTATATTAATTCTATATACAGATACAACAATGTGTACGAGTACCCCTGGTGGGCCTCCATGTTAGGTTGGTCACTGGCCCTCTGTTCAATGGTCATTGTTCCAATTTATTGCATATATATCTGGTTTTCAACTCCCAATACATCTGATGTAATCATTTTAATTACTTATATACTTTTAAAACTAACTCTTATTTATTTTCTCCTAATATTCAAACAGAAATTCAAAAAACTTTTCCGTTCGACGGAAACCCCTTATTATGACAAAACCAATAATGATATTCGATTAAGTAATTTATCAGAAAATTCATTATAAATAGTTTAATAATTTAGTTAAATTAAACTCTTAATTCACAACTCTGTTCATTAAGATTTTCAACAAATATATTAATTACTATTTTATGAAAAAACATCATTTTCTATTGAACTCAAAATAAATATAATTTTAAATTTATTTCTTTTAATTTAAACTATATTTTTCAAATTTTATTACTAAAAAAAGTGATTAAAAATGAATCTTTGATGAGAAATATATCATTGAAAGGAAAAAGCTGAATTTCAAGTTTTCATAATTTTTAATTCAAAAACTTTCCTCTTGAATAAAAAACAGTTTATTTGATATTTTACAAACAAAATTATATTTTTCTTATTGAATATGTATTAGACATAACTTATAAGTCATATCAAATAAAACTATTGTTTAATTGTCTAAAAATCTCAAAAACAGATTTAATATATTCGGCATTCAGTGATTCAAAATAATTTATTAATTGAATGATTTGAGCGAAGTTTGTATTATTCGGAAAACATATTCAGTGCTGTTGAAGAAGAAATCTTATATACATTTAGTTTATTCTTAATAATGACACTATATTTTGACACTTCCTTCTCCACTAATGTTTGAGCAAATTATTGCATTCAGTATTCACTGTGGAATCACTTGTATTTCACATTCACTCGCTTTGAATGTATCTGAACTGACGGTTGATATCGACATTTTTAGGAACATTGGATTCTCTTTAGTATAGCTCTTCCACTGGTCATCACTTTCTGATAAATCTCTATAAATATAAAAGAAAATTATTTATAAGTTTACAAATTTGTAGAACTGATAAACAATCGATAAAACATATAACTGTGGGTTTATTTCATTATAATTGTATTTACAAGGATTAATCAAATTGTATTACTCTATAATTAGGCCAACACTTAATTATATTCAATATCTGATATCACAATATTAGTTGTATTCATATTAATCCTTCAATATTTAATAAACATCTCCAAGCACAATTAGAGCTCAGGGCTCAATGGCTTACGTTAATTAGAGCGGTGTTTAATTTAGTTCAAACTAATAATAGACTATCAATAATAAATCAAAATCTGTCACATTTTATCGATAAATATGTTTTTTTGTTTAAATCTAAGCCTAATTTAATCGAAATTACAAACCTATCACTCAATATGTTTATTGTTTTGTAAAATATTTTCAATGAGTTATTCTCTAAAAAATTTTAAATATTAAAAGTCAACCAAACCTACCCATCGGTGGCAAATTGTGCCCAATTCTTCATAACTCGTTTACTGAATTTAATTTCTTCGCTGTCGTAAAGATTCTTATGTTTGAGTGGATAACCGAATGCAAAGACAATTTCGTCGTGAAATGAAGAAAATTCATTCAATTGATAGACATATACCGAACGATTCGACTCTGCAATAGTGTCCGCGAACTTCAATAGAGGACAGACCACTTTGGATGTATACTCGTCGACCTCTCTTTTCCGTCTTCTCTTTTCCTCTTCACTTCCTTCACTTCCCTCCCCTTCCCCTTCTGTCGCCTCTCCCTCTTCGCTCTCCTCCTCTTCCTTTTCATTCACTTCTTTCTCTTCTTTTTCTCCAGAATCTGAACTCTCAGTACTCGAAGACGTCATTGTTGTCGATATCGTTGTTTTTGTTGTTGTCATTGGTGTAGCCGTTGTTGTAGTGGTAGTAGTGGTGGAAACGGATAGAATTGGTTTTGATGTTTGTCTTTCGACCGGATCTGAATCACTGTCTTCTGTTGTCTCACTTTCTTCTGTATTTTTCTTCTCGTCCGCAGTGTTTCTAAAAGTGGTTAAAAACAGTGAATCGTCTTCTGAATTGACGCCAAACATGAAATCAATTTGAAAATCAAAAGATTCTTTAGTTTCTGACGGAAAGGTAGACATGAAGTCACTGGGGATTAGAGGGCCGAACGCCACGGGATTGTCTTCGAGTATTTCCTGTTGTACTTCTAGGAGTCGATCCGTATTTATTTTTTTGATGCATTCCTTTATTTTGGGCGCATCTGAACAACTGATCATTTCAGCAAATTTTTGTGAGTATTTAGTCGATTGAGAGTAGAGTTCATTATTCCAAAAGAGACCAAATCCTTGAAGAATAGTTCGCTGGAAAAAGAATTTACTCTCAGATGTGCTCATATGAAGTCCTGCAGACACAGCGCCTGTAAGTGACAGAAGACAATGAAGATTTAGCTAAATTGAATCAAATGGTTAACTATGGTCATACCGGCCCCGTGACCAATAACAGTGATCAGGTCCTGATCGCCACCGAATTTATTGATATTTGTATGAATCCATTTCAGAGCCTCCCTTTGGTCATATAAACCCATATTTCCTTTCGGTTCCTTTGACTCAAAGCTTAAAAATCCAAAAATACCTAAACGATACTGAATGGTGACGACAACCACTTCCTGCTGTGCAGCCAACACAAGGCCATCCAATTCTTCAGTTGCAACGCCTCCATAAGCGAATGCCCCGCCGTGTATGTAGACTATGACCGGTAAGAACTGGTCCTCTTGTTGTGGCGACCATATGTTCAAATAGAGACAGTCTTCACTTGAAGTGGAGTTAAGGAACCGAAACGCAGATAAAACGAGCGGTGAATCCGTCTAAAGGAAGCCAAACATAAAACCATTGAATAGAAATTCCTTTAATATAATTACTTTATTGTAATTGAAGTGAAGATGAATTATACAATTGGAGAATAACTATAGTTATGTTACATAACTTATGATAATCAATCAAATTCTATTATTGACAAATCAAAATCGCCAATATAACCTTGGTTCAATTGTACTAATGAAGCAAAACTGAAGAAATATTATCATTTCAACAATAACAATTCTATACTTCAAATACTCCGCAATGATTGCACCCCAACTAATGATTCAATTATTTTTATTGCCTTTCCTTCTATTTAATTGGGGAGCTCAGTGACTGAGTAGTTAGACTGCTGTACACTATTCAAAAAGTTAAGCAGGTTTGACTACGGTCAGTACTGAGTGAGGAGACACCACTGGTAACGTCTCTCTCAAGACAAAAAATATCTGTCTTTTCTCCTTGAGGTAGAGCGCCGTCAAAAGTCCAATTAAGCGCATGACAGACGGAAAAGCAGTGGATTTGCGCCCCACTATGACTGCTTCTCAAAAGCTCCCTCTAAAAAATAGAGTATATATAAAAGGTCCTCCAGGGAGACCAGTCTTTGACTGATGGAGTTAAACCTACAAGTATTATTATTATTAATTCAAAATATTGCTAGTCACTTTCCAATTAATAGAAAGTTCAATAATTTTATTTAAGCTGGAACCTAAAATAATTGAAAATCAATATTGGACTATATAGGGATAGTATAAAAACTCTGCAGACAATGGGCATTTTTATTTGTCCAAGGCTTTATATTAAAAGTCAGAATCATATTGATGAATTACAATTAATTAAAAGTCATTTATTATATTAAATAAAATGAACGTCTTTATGAAAAACTATTTTTCTTAAAATTTTGTCCCCACCCCTACACCCGCATCTTTCATCTAGTCTGTAGATATGACATTCGCATAGGTGACGTATTTTACTATGGAGTTAAGACAAATTTAATATAAATTTTTAGAGGTTATTAGCTTACTTTATTCTACTATGTCTACTGATCATGACATAAATTAAAATTTGTGCTAATGGGAGGTGTAAGGGGTTTAATGGGGGTCTACAACCTCAAGACCTGGAATTATAAACCACTTTTAGAGCTGATCCATGGGATCAAATTGCACATTATATATATTTTTGTATATATAAAGGTAGAAGTATCTTGCATGCTAACCATTCTTCCGCGGTAAGTGGCCAGCGCCGAATTGATCCAGAAGATAATGGCCAGACCTGTGTCATATATCGTTGAACTCGTCTTTGTATGAGGTTTACAAAAATATATATATTGTTTCATTTGATCGAATGGATTAACTCAATAAAAGGTTCAAAAATTGAGTTTTTGACACTTTGCACCCCAACAAACCTCCTTTCACTTGGCATTAGCAGCTGCAGTTAAGAGAATTCCTAATCGAGAGCCGAGAATAGGTTAGACTTCACTGCTTATGTATTTCGTAAGAACTAGTAATGTAATATAAGCCGACTTACAGATAGAACTCTCGATTAGGATTTCTCTTAACTGTATAATGATTATTTCGCTAATAAGTAGCTTATGTTCTTCATTTCTAACCAAAAAACCCGATGCTTTTGGTTCCGATTTGACTGAAGTTCATAGTTATATGAACCAGTTGTCTCATCACATGATCATTAACATATAGACCACAATTATATAGAACTATAAAATGCAAAAAACAAAATCAAAATCTAGCAGCCTTTTCCAAGAATTTTCAATTTTAGCTTGGACATTTTTATTTGACTATCCTTATATACTGTACAACTGTACCATAAACTTACAAATCATGAGTGAATTCACTGAATTTGATCCAATAAACTTCATAATAAACAAATAAAGTTAAACTTATTCGCGAATTTCTAGATTTGAGAAATATTTATAATTTTATTTTAAAAGAATTACTAAATATAATACATAAATAATATTTCTTTTGATTTATACCATTTAATAAATTAAAAGCTGAATTTTGCCATTTGTACGAATGAAATATTTTTAGATTTATTCCGAATGAAATGACGTTAACTGACAATGATCATTAATTTGAATATCCGCTCATTCAAGTTCATTAAATTTATAAAAAAATATATTAAAACGATCCATTCATTCATTTTCATGAACTTGTTTTCTACCAATAAGTGTAGGCGTAGGGACCGAATACTACGCGTCAAGTGTCTGAAGTAATTCGTCCACTCCTTCTATAGTTTAATAAGTTACCTTTAAGTAACTACATAGAGGTAGTATAACTTAATTAGAAGATGCCCATCATGCCGATTGAGCTAATTCGCATTGTCTCTAAAAAAGATTGTTGTGTTGTTATAGATGATTTTTAGAATCTTCCAGGTTTATTGAGAACCCACTGCTTTAAATTTTCTGAAAAATAATTAATTGTATAAATTAATATTAAAAATTTTCTTTAAAATATTGGTAAAACATTTGTATTTTATGATAAATTACACAATAAAAACATTTTCTTTTAATTAATTGTAGAATTTTATTCTGCATGCTAAGTTATTATTAACAAATTTTTAGATAACAAAGTATATAAGGATGAAAATTCTTTCACTAAACTTTACAAATATTTTTAACAATTAAAAATCAAAATAATTAATAAGTTAAATATTTTATTCTGTCTTCCAAAAAATGTATGTTTTTGGTATAGCTTTACTGGTAGTCTCATTGTTGGCAACAATCGTCAATTGTTCCCGAATTACTGCTGCGCCGTATTTTGAACCGACGGACAGCTCCATAGATATAAGTGAAGTTATAAGGAGTACTGGTATTAAACAATTTGTGTTAGCATTTGTTTTGGCCGGAAATGGATGTGTTCCAGCATGGAATGGAAATGCCAAGGTTAATTTCAGTATTTTAAACATAAATAGTTGATGTATATTAACCATGTAGAATTGTCGATAAGAAATGTCAAAATGCCTGTATTTACTATATATTAACACTAAAACAAATATTCAATTATTCAATAGGTATCGGATGACACAACTGTGTTGAACAAAATCAAGACCATTCGAGCGGCCGGGGGTGATGTCTCGGTCTCATTTGGCGGCGCCGTCGGCACAGAGTTGGCCACCAATTGTGGTGATGTTAACTCATTAACCAATGCCTATCAGTCTGTTATCGATAAGTATCAGTTGACAAATGTTGACTTTGACATAGAAGGGCCTAATTTTGGAGACACTAATGCAGAAACACTAAGAGCTAAAGCCATCAAACAATTGAAAGCCAACGCCCAAAGTAAGGGCAAACAACTGACTGTCACACTAACTATGCCTGTGATTGCTTCGGGTTTTGATAGTGTGGGTCAGAAAGAGATTCAAATTACCAGAGATAATGGCGCTGTCATTGACGCCTATACTCTCATGTGAGTCATTGATAGTTTCGTCGATTAATTAAACCCAATAATGAATATTCACTTACAAACTGATTGAATCCATTGATTGTTATATACAGTAATATCTCTATAAATATGTTTGATTGTTAGGGCATTTGATTTCGGCGGACAGTCGGCTAATATGGCCAATCAGGTCATCTCACTTATGGAGTCAGCGCACACACAACTCAAGACATTGAGACCTGACCTGAACGACGCTCAGGCATACGCGGCATTGGGTTTGACATTAATGAACGGCAAAACAGACAATCCCTCCGAAGGCTTCAGTTTGGATGCATTCAAACAACTGGTGAATTACGCCAATCAAAAACATTTGAGTCGCGTCTCCTTTTGGGTACTCAATAGAGACAAAGCCTGTCCTAATGGCAATGGAGGTCCGGCCAGTGGCACATGTAGTGGTGTATCGCAACAGAACTTTGATTTTACTAAAACTTTGGCTAATTTTCATCCATAAAATTGAATTCTTTACACTTTTTAATCCTATTCTCAATCTATTTACTAATTAAACATTTATTTACCAAATTATAAAGATTTCTGAACTAAACCTCTCTTCCTGTTTCCTATTTTTATTTTCCAATGAAATATAAAATCTATACTATAATAAAATAATTGTTAATTTTCTATTGATTCACGTCTTTTTGCTCGCATTCCTTTTGAATTCCTTCTTTATTAATGGTGTAAATGTGCAACAATGAAATCATAGTAACAATAATAAGTGATTTCAACTCAATGCAAAAGAAAGAAGACAAAATTCTTACTGTTTTTATTTATTACTCACATCTAGAGGCCGGGAAAATCAGTCTATAAATATATTCATTATTGCTTGCTCAAGTTTGCAACTTTAGAAAGTGTATGAGAGCTACTGTAGTGCAATACTGACCAAATCTCCTTTTTTATAAAGGAATTTTTTCTTTTTGAGGTTTCTCCTCTTTTTTCGAACGACTTCTTTATTCCTTTTTTCTCCTCGTTTTAATAACATTTGTCAATATACTAAATATAATAGATATTTTGTTCAACAACGGGTATATATTTCAGTTACAAAGGATATTATTGTATAGATCTGACAAAACAATGAATTGATTTATCACATGAAATGTTATAGAATTTTGTTTCTATAATTCATAATATTCTTGGTCAAATGTCTATATAAAAAAGTTAATTTAAACAAACAATTATCTTTACTCTTAAAAACATTTTATATTTAATTGATTATTATGGTAAATATTCAGGGGATGTAAAGTTAGAAGATGATATTCTAACCAGTGAAATAACAAATTAATTCAAGGCATAAAACATCGTAAGCATAAAAAATCTGTGTGATCATCTGGTCCATGGTAGGGTGTTTTGCATAATTAAAAATGATAAAATATGGAAAATTACCACTACTTTCTTTGTAAGATGTTAAAAGAACTTGAGCAAATTATGATGAATTTTGTAAGAATTTAATAGAACTTGACCTAATTTAGGAAGTACCTGACAAAATTCTGATATCTTTCTAAGAATTTTGATTGAATTTCAAATAATATTTGAAAAAGGTTTCATTTGGCTTCGCTTTCTCAAAATTGATATAAAGAGGTACCTTCTGCTGACATTAAGAGTATTGACCAAAAGCACAGGTGGGACTGTGCATACCTGGTCTAATTTAATAACAAATAATGAAAATCCCAGTTCTGAATAATCTCTAAAAAAGTACAATTTTGTTAATAAATAAATTGATTTTACGCAAATATTTTTCGTTTGTTGTCCTTTTTTAGAATCCTGAAACTGCTTTTTCTCCTCTTTTTTGAACGTAAATTTCACCCAAACTCCTTTTTAACATTTTTCGATTTGGTCGCTCTAATGAGAACACAAATTTCTAATTAAGAAAGTGATGTATAGTTAACACACTTTTAGAATTCCTATAAAAATTTAATAAAATTCCAAAACTTGTAAATATGAATAAATTGTGTTTGAATTAAATTAAAGAATTATATTAGAGAATTCGGATCAGTTTTTTAATATTTTAAGCAAAAACTCTGCATTTAAACAAATTAAGCAAATCTCTGAACTACTGAATGATAAAACCACAGAAGAGTTAATTTTTATGAATATTATTTTAATATTTTTGAGATTTTAATCTGTTAGCATTACCCTAATATCACCATATGGAGGTAGATTTTGATCCTCAGCACCAATATTATTTATGACTAGTATATATTAACAAATAATCATTATTTTTTCAAATCATTACATTAATCCCTGTCTCAATTCATAATAATCATAGGGTTAAATATTTCGATTATTCTGCCATCTACCAAATATATATTTCCTTCCTACTTTGTTAAATAATTATCAAAATATGTCATTGCCCTTAGAAAAATGAGCTCTTTAATATAAAAAATACTTTGTAGAGCGAAATATCAATTTTTAAACATGTTACCCATAGTTAATGAAACATTATTAATGAAAATTTAAAGATTTTTAGAAAAAAACAAAGAAAAAGAACCCTCTGGAAAAAATAATTTTGTCCTGAATGTTATAGAGAATCTAAATTTAATCATCCGGAACTTTGTTTTAAAAAAATGGGAAACAATTCGGAAATTTTTTTTACTCTGAAAAAATAATTTTAATTTTTAATTTCTCTCATCAAAAAAAGATACCATTCTTTAAATCTTCATGCTTTTAAATTGTTTACATCTATTATGGTTTATTTGTAAACCCAAGTCAAAATTTCGAACTTTGAAGGGCGATTCCGAAGGGGTAATACTGAATGGGCAGCACAGGCAGCATGGCACCATTTGAGTACTGGTCAATATTTCTTCATGTAGTTTTTTCTATTTTGTCCAGCTATGTGTCCTTTATATTTTAGCAAATTCTCAATTTTGTGAGCTTAGTAGATTTTATGTAATGTTAAGTCTGCCAAGAAAAAAAATATTTATTCAAATTTGTTAGCAGCATTGACATTACAGAAAAATTACCAAGCTAACAAAATTGAAAATTTGCTTAAATATGAAGGACACCTAGCTGGACAAAATAGAAAAAACTATATGAAAAAATATTGAAGAGAACTCAAATGGTAGCCATGCTGCCTATGCTGCCCATTCAGTATTACCCATTCCTGAGCTCCTTGGATAGATTTTGAAATAATTTTAACATATTTTTGCACGTGAAGGATAGCTCTATAGCATCCCGGTGTGCACTTTTTGATTTATCAAAGGGAGAATTTTACCTTAAAATCCGTAATGTCCTTTGTTAATCTTTATTAATTTTTATACCTTTTATATAAATACATACTTTTAATTGTCAAATAATTGAAATATTAAAATGGCAAACCATGAGCATAATCCACAAAATAAAGTCTCATATAATCAAATTAGGGTATATTGCAGGCCAGGGGTTGGCATTTTCAGCCTCAATCAAATGAAATTAATAAAAAGTAATGCTGATCCTTAAATCTCGCTATTACGATTTGTGGCCTGATATTTAATTTTTTAAAAATACCTCTATCAAGAATAATTATTTTTAGTATAACACAAATGAAAACTAAAGTATGTGTTCTACTTTATTAAATTGACGTATAAATTAATCGAGACGTCATAATCATCTCAAATTAATACAGTGAACATATTCATGGATGCAATAACAAATAAATGAGTTTACTTAAAAGTAAAAAATAAAGTAATTTTTAAAGGAGGGTTCGGATTAAGGAAATGGGGGAGTTTCACAATCTCATTAGATAGAGGGGGTGAGATGACACAATTTGACAATAGGAACCATATTTTTAACTCTGATGGTTTTCAAGTTATGAATTGTTGAAATTTCGAGTTAAGCCAAAATTTGGTCAAAAGTTTGATTTTCAAAAATTAATTTCTCCAAAACCCACCTTCAAAAAAATCTGAAAATTATTTGGTGGTCTGCATAGAAGGT
>JAQFXN010002363.1:0-12853 GCA_034693365.1 Liacarus xylariae
TATTGAAAATGGACTGTTTAATAATTTCAACTCTATTAGAAACTCTCATATCATATTTTTTCTAATAGAGTTGAAATTATTAAACAATCCATTTTCAATAAAAACAACATCTGTGATTTCACCACCTGTTATATACAAGAAAGCCGGACTCCACTGAAAATAAACGATTAAAATAATTTAGAAATTTTTTGATTTTTAAAAAAGTTTATTATTGTTTTCATAGAATATTTGTCTAAAACTAAACTCAAATTCATATTTCACTATTAATCAAATACGACTAACCTTTGAATTCCACACAATTTATTTTATTATTAACCTTGATAATTGACTGGCTATCTAATGATCATTTTAAAAGTCTTGTATAATTTACTATTTATTTCTTATCTGCCAAAGAGGTATGTGTCAGATATTTGTATTAAGATTAGAGTGAAATGTTTTAATAAGTACTGAACGTTTAGAATAGTGATCGTCACTAATGATTCTTTAATTTAAATTGGTTCAAATACTTTGTGTTCAATATTTATAGCAGTTGTGTAGTCAATCAAAATATCTGTTTATCTAATATAGAAAACAGGTTTGAGAGGCAAATACTCCAATTTACTGTATATTTATGATTCATAAAAAACAGTACTGTTGCTATTACAGCGTCACGAGTGGGAATCATTAGTGACGATCGAGAGTTTAGAAGAAACTCATTTCAAACAATATTTCTATATTTTTACTTTTTTCGAATAATTTTACGGTATATGAGATTACTTTTGACAGTATATTAGGAATAAGTCATTTGTTATATTATTTTAAGTATTGATTTTTGAGTTTATTTGTCTTTCATCTGAAAGTTATTCCTCATATCTCTCTACAAATGTATGTGACTTTTGGATTCATTTATATTGTTTTTTTTAATCATATTCTTTTGCAAAACATTTTGCTTTTGTTTCAAAATAACCCAATTTTTTAAAAAATAAATGGATTTATTATTTTTAAAGATTTCTTTTATTATATCTTTAATAAAGTTATTAAATTATTTTGGATTTCTTTTTATTTTAACTCAAATTAATGTAGAAAATGAGGTGAAATTGCGAAAATAATGGAGTTGGGATGTGATACTAATAATGATAGTAAACTATCTACTTAAAAATCACCATTTGTTATTTTGCATTTACAATTGCCAGGCCGTGAGTGGTGATGGAAATAAGCCACTATTCTAAGCATAACTGGAGTCGAAATAAGTAATCATACTAAATCCTAGGGTGCGCTCGTCAACATAAGGGACTAATTTTTTGGGTTATATTCTGTAATTTTTTATTTCCTGATAAATTTTATAGTCTTGGTGAAATATTTTACACCACAATATATATCTATCTTTGGAAAGCTTATTTGAAGTGAAATCGATTTATCTTGAAATCATTCCTCTGTGGTGAGTGGTCAGCGCCGATGTGATACCGACGGGAGTGGACAGCTCTTTGTCATATGTCATTTGATTCCAACAATATATATATTATGTCATTCGGATAACTGGATCAGATCAACGGTGAGTTAATTTGTCTATATTTTGCATTTTCAAACCCTCATTATTTCTTGAGATCTTGATATTTGCAAAAATTATTCACATGTTAATATTTTCATTTCATATGCTATCAAATCATATGAGTTAAAATAGCCAACGGCGTGGACGTAACCAAAAGGTCCGACCAAATGACAATTACTTTAAGACTACTCAATACAAAAAATTGCATTTTAAACAAAATAATATCTTTTATAAGAAATGAATATTAGTATAGGATAGGGGTTGAGGTACAGCAGTTATGCCTTAGATATAAAAAACAAAATATTTGTTTCCTATGATTCAAAAAATCTGAAATTAGATTTCAGAAAATATTTTTTATTTTCAAAGAATATTCTCTGATTTAAATGAATTGAATAAAATCAACAATTTTATTGAATTCTCTATTTATTTTATTTTTAAAGTTCTTAAATATAAAAATAAAATTTTAGGCCATTATATTCAAAAATATTGTTATTGAAACATAAAAACAAAATATTGTATTGAATTTTTCTAAATCATTCACTGAATTATTTACATAAACTGCTTCAACAAAGAAAGCATTATATTTAATATTGTATTTAAAGAATAAAATATAAATCATAAATACAATATAAAAATAAAAGTAACTTCTATTCCTTAGATTGTTAAACAAATTCTATATTTTATTTGTCATAATATTATTATTTATTTTATTAAAAATAAAATCATTTAACAAATCTATCCACAGTAAAGTTTAGAATAATATGCTTTTTAAAATAGTAATAAGTTTTTAATGAATAGAAATTTTTTAAACTGCTATAATTTTAATGTATTTGCTTATATAGTGTAGGAACTATTTAAATAACACCAACTTTATACCTTATATCTTAAGGTTGATGGCTATTTAAATAGTTTCAACACTACAGTATAGGAAGTTTGACAATTATTTACATTCTTGAATGAATAAAATATATCCTTTACAAATATTTTCATGCTAAAATAGGTTATTCAATATTATTATTTTGAATTTCTTAATCTATATTTTATAAAATTTGCTCAATAACATCAAAAAATATCATTTAAATAGAGTAAAAATTTAAATTAAATTTTTTTTAATTAACACGGATTAATCTTTTTAATGCAGGAAACTTCGTGCGTTGTTTAAAATGCTTAGTTTGAATTCAGTTATTTCAAGTAATATAATTTTGAAAATATTTGTAATTAAGGCCACATTGAAAGTGAATTTCAATATCCTTATATTAATTAACCAAGGTGATTCTGAAAAAACTTTGTATTTTAAAAGAAACTTTATTTCATCAAGCACAAATGCAAATTTAAAACTTTTATATATACAATCTTCTAGATTTTAAGAGTTCCAGAAAAATGCTTTATTCTTACTTTATTAGATTAAGGAGTGATCGATAGACAAAATATTAATTTTAATTTAAGTCGAGTCACTCATAGAAAGTCATTGTATCAAAGTTTTTATTAATGTCTCGCTAAAAAATTAATCAAATATAAAAACTCAAAGCTAATGAGTAAGAATCAAGCATTTCACTGGAACTTTTAAAATCTGGAAGACTGTATAATAAACTAGCATAACAGACAAGTCTACAATTCTAGATAATTAATTCATTAATCTTATATAAAGCTTCTTAAGTAGATCTGTAATTATGTTCAATAGTAATTTATTGATAATTGATTTGCCCCTTTCTATTTCAATCAATATAATGCTATTGTGTTATACGCCAAACAGGAAAATTAATAACATGATAATATTTTACCAATGATTCTAACATGTGCTAGTATAGTTAATTAACGTGAAATTATACACTTATCCAGAATTCTATCTTTAATAGAAATGTACAATAAATTACTACAAACAGTAGTTCTCTGCGAATGGTATGTCCTGTTTTAGTGGAGCGGAAGTACTGTATAGTATTAAATAAATGATAGGAATGGAAGAGAAAAACTTTCTTCTATTCAATAATAAAATTCCAAAATTGAATGGAAATGACATACAATTCGCACAATCAATCACTTTGTTATGGATGTAGTGTAAGAGTTAAATAAAGCAGTGAAACAAATATATCAGAGGCTAAACAATTGATTTGATCTTTGCTGCGTTTGTACTCTACTTTTTTCTATATTGTCTCGAAGTTAGACATAATTACATTTTTCCTGTTTTAATATAACAGTAAGACTAACTCATTGTATAAAATTATTATTATTTTTTGTTTTTCCATAACTTTTTCTACACTAAAGCTAAAGCATTTTAGTTATGGCCCTGAAACAACTTGCTTTCTTTCATTTTATACACAACATTGTTACAAATATGATTTACCAGGGCAGATTGGGTTGCCAGGATAATTGATAACCGAATGTTTTAGCTTCAGAGAATGTACCACTCCATCAAATATATTAGTTGGAAAATTCAGTGGGAAAAATAAGACAATGTTGATTAAATGATTTATCCTGGACAATGTTATGTTGTATGAAGAATTTATTAATAAATTATTATAGTTAACAGGATATTGCACGTACATTGGAGAAAGATGAATTAATATTAGCAACTATTATAATTGCAGACATAACAAATCGCACAGTTACAAACTAATACTCATTTATAATTTACAATTCAATGAAATATAGTTTCTTGTAAATTAATTGCAACATTAGTATAAAGAGTTATTATTCATTTTCTAGCATGCAAACATGATAGAAACAAAATTAACAATTTTACAAGTATTATGAATCATAATTTATGATGATTTACTGTATTTTTAAAAAAAATATTCATCGAGTAGTAAAGTGTTAGTTTCTATATAATAATTTTAAGTAATTAATATGATAAAAAATCCAGAATGACTAACTAGTAAAGGATAAGGTTGCAATAAACTAGTGAGGAATAATAACTGATAGTCTAAAATGCTTATTTAATACAATACAGTACAATACAATCTCCCCTGTTAAATATTCTAGAATAGTTGCTTTTTAAATTTAATTAATTAAAAATAAATTAAATTCTTTATAAAACTTGAACATTCAGAATTAATAGTGGCAATATTCCTTGTGATGCTGCCATAGTGTAGGGGTGATCTATGGAGGGGTATAACCAAAACGAATTCCCCACTAACAATTTTAAAAAACGGCACCAAAGGCACCTTTTGGAATATTCTGTAAAATTCTGTCCAAAGTCTTAGAAAAATTAAAGATATTTATAAAATGTTTGGTAACGTTTTTCAAACTGTTAAGTTTCTATAGAATTCATAAAATTTTGCCCGAATTCTGTCAAATTTGTTAAATTCTTGCACAATTAGTCAAATCTCTATGTAATTAAGTCATTCTGCAAGAATTTGACGATTTCAAAACACATTTGAAACCCTAGAATCTAACAGAATTTGATAAAATTCTGCTATTTTTCCAAGAATTTAGACAGACACCTTCGGCGCTGTTTTTCAAAATTTTTAAGGGCGGGGATACTAATTTTTCTTCAACTTAGAGGGGGGGGGGTATTTTGGCTATACCTCCCATTGCCCATCTATAATCTTAAGCTACATGATTTACTGCAAATCACATATTTTCTGAATATAATTTTGTAATATTAAAGTTAATCTTTGGTAGAAATGAAATATTTCATTTCTATAAATCAAAAAATTATTTGAAGTTTGAAAAAGGATAAATGACACAGGTGATAAAGTAGATAAGATTTCTGATAAAGATCTAACATTGTGTCAAGCAAAGTTATGCTAACTCTATTAGCATCTATGGAGTTAATTTACTAAGTTCGTCTTGTTAAATGTTAATTTTTTTTATCAAAAATCGTACCTACTTCCTATTTTAATTAATAACAGCTCTGATTAATGACATTAAAAGATTTTATTAATCACTGGCTAATATTTTCATTACTAACTGTAAATGCAAAACTTGAAAATCACATTTTTCCTTTTCATCAATTTCAAAATTTAAAATAAATTTTTTAAATAATCGAATACCAAGTTTATTTATGCCAAAGATTAAATTTAATATAACAAAATAATATAGAGAAAAAGTGGGTGATTTGCAGTACAGTTCTTCAATTATCATAAGATTGTATTAATTTTAATCAATTTCAACTGCTCTCCATGAATATTTATGAATTATAGATGAGATCAGGGGAATTTTTTAAAAATTTTTATTGAATATCTAACACAACGCTCTCCAACCACTTATAGTAACGTGTGTTGACAACTTACTGACAAGATCTAATTCTATCTGGCACAGTATTTTGAACATATAGTATGAAAGAAGTTAGTGAGTTAAAATCTATTTCTGTCCAGTAAATCTAAGTTTAAAAAGAATAGTGGTTACTTCAAAATCATATATTACTTTAACATTCGGTAAAGATTTACAAATTTGACTATATTGATGTAATATTTGGTCAACTTATGCTGCATTCGACATTAAATAACTAAATTCTCTTACCTCTAACTTTTAAACTTTGATTTACTGTACTGGTCAGAAAATGATATTAACATGCTCTCTTGAACCTGTGGTAATAGTTAAAAATTACACTTAACGTAACGTTCATAATGAAAATCTCAAATAAGTCACAGATAACTGTGTTTCAAAATTGTCGTTTATTTTCCCAAAAAAATGTGTCAAATCTTTTCTCAAAGGCAAACAATTTATTTCAATTAATTTTTAATAATTAATTAAAAATAAAAAACAACTTAAACAATCTGAAGAAAAATAAATCAAATGTAAGGAAAAATTAATTGTTTTACATAATCGCTAGTAATAAAGAAATTACAAAAATTTTTGTATATTTTTGTCTATTTTTAAAAAGATTTCAATATTATGTATTTTACTCTTACTAAAATACTATCAAATTGAAATTATATGATGCTTTTTCCATCCCATTTCAATTCCTAATAATTATACACAACTAAGCTATATCTCGTTTCTGTATCTCCACTATCAAATTAATGTCATGCGCAATCGAACCTATACGTATAGGTTGTCTCTGATTCTAAGGATATTAACATATTAAATTTCTTCTTATTATATGTTCAAAATACTATCACATATAGAGGCAGATCTTGTCAACACATCTCTCTATATAGTGTTTGGACGTCTACATTCCAACATATAAACTTAAAAATAGAATTTAAAGTTCAAAGAATAAACATTAAAAATACTTTTATTCCAACTTCTTATTGACAACAGAATATATATTACAGTAATAAATGTTTACATGAAATACAGAATCGGAATAAAATTTATATAATTAATACAATATTTAAAGCATAAATATTAATTTCACATTCGATACAAAATTATAGCTTTCAAAATATAGCAAACATTTAAATATTTAACGAAATAATTCTATTTTAATTTTTTATAAAATAAATTTTTTTATTATTATTACTTAGAATTTTATTTCTTTAAAAATATAGATTTATTTCTAAGTACAGTGTTGCGAAAAAGTTGTAAGCCACAAAAATGTAATTGTTCCGATAAATGTCATTTGCAAATCCAATTTTAAATTGATATTTTATAGGTAATAGATTATACAAATAAGTTCTAAAATATAATTAAGATGGAGAAATTACTTTTAATACCGAGTATCAAATCAAAACTCATATAGAATAAATGTCTGCTCTTTCTCGTTTGACTTTATCTCAGTCAATAAGAAGAGTAAAAGATTGGAATTTTTAAATAAATAAATTTTGTTTTTCTACTTATCATTTACGAAATTTAATATTTAAATGGATTATTACTAGTGATCTATACTATAGAATTTAAGTATAGATTATCTAATATATAATTTTTTAAAAATTATACACTACCAGTATTAGTGAATTTATTCAATTAGTTGACAAGTATTTTGAGATACATTAACAAAATAAAATTCACCAAAATATTAAAATAATCCATGGTCAAATATACAATGTTTAACAAAAATACAAGGATGAGGAAATGGAGGGCACACAAATCTATAAGATTGGTGTACTCTTCATTGTTAATTGAGGGTATATGGACATATACCCCTAAACTTTGACCAAAATTTGGCGATAACCTCAAATACCCCACTGACTTCGTCGCCTTTCCCATTCATGCAAAAATAATACCAAAATTCCTCATTACTTTTATATTAATCTCTTGGTATTAATTTTGTTAAACTCTGTATATTATTAAATGTTAAACAGCTTTTTTACAAGTTTTAGTAAATTATTTTAAAAATTATTAAATTTCTTAATTAAGGAACAATAGAATGAATATAAAATACAAAAGCATATAAGCAAATAAAAATAAGCATGTAAAACTCATTTGTTGTCACATTTTACAAAAATCTGAGAGAAAATATTAATTTTCACCTGAGATAATACGTTGTTTTATCCCCTACATAGTTTTATCATTTCCTAATTTAATGATTAATGTATTTCATGTTCTACTAGTAGTCAGAAAATAAGGAAAACCCCTTTGTTTTATAGGTATTATAACCAGAAATATGAGTGAAGACAAGAAAATAACCAAAAAGAATATCCAAAACAGTATTCGGTCTACAAATAGGGCCAATAGTCTCCACTCGTGAATCATTGCCGAATTGGCCACTTTGATCTCGCTCTTCCACAGCAAATATTTACAGGCCTCCAATAATTGGCCATGGGCCTCCATTAGCTTATCTGTGTTGCTCTCCTCGGATATCTGATCTGTAGCACCAGTGGCTGTAATTATGGGTTTAGACGTATTTTGTTGATTATTTGTTATTGGATTACATGATTTGGTTCGGTGTAAGTTAAGCAATAGCTTATAATTATCCTCGATATTGATCAGCGATTCACTGCTCAACGCGTATCTGTGCTGAACATTGCACTGTTCCTTAACTTTCTTATTGTGCTGGTGTTGTTGCTGTTGCTGTCTCAGTTTTTTATTAGTCGACTGATTATAGTGATTAGAACAGCACACTTTGTTGGACGTCTGCTCGTAATTGTTGTATGGATTAGTGTCGGAGTTCCAGTTTCGTTGCTTTAGGAATCGGAGAATAAAAGAATCTTTAGTTGCCTTCTATTGATTGATAAGATATTTTGAAATAATAATATCAAATATAAATGTTTAGATTAATTGATTAATATATACGTTATTATACGATATCTAGAATGTCATATAATTTATATGTTTAAATATTGTACTTGATTTTGTTATTGTAAAAAGAATTCTAGTTACTATTTTAGGAGAAATTAGTAAACTTCATAATTTAAATTACGTGCTTTAAGATAAATGTGTTTATTTAAAGAAAGAACAATTTTAGCACTCTCTATCTAAATATATTCACCATGACAATTTCACGAACCAGAAGCCAATCGAGAGAAATATAGATAGAAATTTAAAATAGAAATAATCTTAAATCTATTTTGTAAATAATTTGACAAGCTGAATTATTCACGTCAACATTTTATAGAGCAACAAAAATCATCTGTACATGATATTTTACATAATCGGTTATACAGTAATACACATAATAGAGGGCTCTTTCTCACATTCTTTATAATACTTATTATAGATTGAACGAATTGCAAGTTATATTAACAAGCAGATGTGAATTTGGTTGCAATGCAATATTGAAATTCTCGGTTTGCTTTGATAACTCATGTTCACCAATAAATAGTTATATTTGATAAAATTCTAGCTTCTGCTCGTGGATTATCAAGTGCTGAAAATGGTTTAAATGAGTTTTATTTGACTATTATTTCATTATGTTTCTCAAGAAATTTTAACTTTGTCCTAGATATTCTTGAAATCTGCTTAATAAAAAAGTCATTTTTATTCTAAACACAAATCTTGCTACTTTATTAGCAGGGTAAAATTCAAAAGAAATTACTACTAACAATTAAATAAGTCTAAAATAAAAATTTTATTTAAATCCTAAAGATAGAATCATTCATCAAGGTGTGTTGAACAAATATTGGTCTATCAAAAATTTGGATATATAGTTGCAAATAAATCCACTCCTTGTAGCTTAAGTCCAAATTAATGAAAAGAATATTCAAGAATTTCTAAATATAGAAAAAATTGATTAATCATCCTTATGCAATTTTTTTTATTTTAATTGAATTTTATTTTAAAGATAGTGTGGTTAGCAAATCGATTTATGATAAATCTCCAACACGGAGTTAATTCTACAAAACTAAAATATTGTAAACTACTTTATTTGACCTATTACTATTGATCTTTAATTAGATTTCTGGATTAAAAAGTGTTTAGAAATAGTAAACCTTTATTAAGCCTAAGCTATATAAAAGGTAAGAAATATGATGCCATTAGTAATGCTCCGATATTTTGGGGGCAAACAGGGGCACATTTTAAGCATTGATGTATTTTGTAGTTAATAAATTACATTACATTGATGTCAAATCCAGTCTTAAGCTTGTTGATATCTATTTTATGAATGTTATCAATATATTTTACAGGAGACCAATACATCCAATGATATATTTATAAACTAGTCATACATATTTGTAGATAACTATGAATATCCTGAGCAATTAATCATAAATTGAATTGTTTGCGATCAATAATATAAGTTGATACATTTGTTATTCTTGCAAGCTGCATTAATCATAAAAAGTAAACAAAATTTATTTTTTCTATAATGCACTTCAATATATACAACATATTCTGGACTGTTTTGTTGCAATAAATAAGAAAATATTTGGGATAACTTTTTTCGATACTGTCATGAATGTCAGTGTTAAATGAGAGACAAACAAAATAACTATACATATAGTGTGTAGTGAGAGTCGAATTATGTTTATTACACTTCATGACAGCTCTTAACAGAATTAGATATACTATTAGTGCAGATATAAAAGAATATTTTTACAAAAGAAAAAGCTTAAACGGATTCAATACTAAAATTTAATTAAAATGAACAATATTTTATGTATAATAGAGCCAAATCTGAACTTACTAAAAATAACCATAGCTATTCTATGGCACACTAAAAAGGATTAACATTCACATTGACTAACATAAACTCTATTAGAAAACACACTCTTTTAGTATGCAATAGAACAGCTCTGAAAATAACTATCAAAATTTAAGGTCTAAATAATTTTGATATATTTTAGGTCAAATAGAGATAGAATTACATACAGCTTCTATCGATCTGTCAGAAATTTATATTTAGATTCTGGCATAACCTGGGATTATCAAGATAAGTTCGAATGATCTTGAATAGAGTTGAGTATTTTTAACAAGAATTAAGTATGCTAAGTACAACAAAAGATACAAAACGACCTTATCTCAACAATTGACCAGTCATGACAACCTTGATACTCTTATAGGAATTAAATATATAACACATGCACCTTGATTATTACGATTTATTACCAAATATATTGCCTATTAATATGCTTTATATGCAGTATTAAATCAGATAAAAAACCTAATGACAAGAGTTTTATATTTAGAAATACTCATACCGTCTGTGAATTGTATTCGCGATCGGCTTTCGTTAGTGGAGTCATGCGTTTGAGCCAATTGGGTATCTTCTTCTTTACTGGACCTCTATAATGAAAATTGAGCACGATCACTGTCATTATCACTGATATAGAGGTAATGGCCATCACAACTGTCAGATATATTCCTATATATTATTAAATTACACAAAAAATATAGTACAGAATTAATGACACCAACAGAGGGAATGAGAACTGGAGTGCGAAATATAGAGAATATTAAAAATAAAAATAAATAATTTTGTTTAGAAAGAGAAAAATATTATTAAATTCTAAACATTAAGAATAAGTTAAACGGTTTTGATGATATTTTTATTGATATAATATTTTCTCTCTGGAAAATTATTTTTATTTTTCATCCCAAACATATTGTGCAGAATGTAAGCAGGTCATTATTTATTTTCTCCTAAAGTCTATAAATGATTTATTGACAGTATATTTAATTTTGCTAAATTGATTAAATAAAATTGAAAATGATTGAAAAATGAAATATATATAAGCAGGGCTGTCAGTATCGAGGGCATTTTCAATTAACGCATGGATGCACATCACGATTTTGTGGATCGCAAAATTCTAATGTCTAAAGCAATACTGATATAAAATATCAAATCCATAGATTGGGAAAATGAAAGAAATTTAACATAATTTTATTTTTTTCTTTTTAAAAATGAAATATTGTTTTCTTATGATATAATTAGTTAATATAATTACTTAAAGACAGATTATTTAATTAAAATAATTGAAAGAAACTTGCTTTTGACATAGGATTGAAAGCATTTATTTCCCAAAATAGACGATTCGTCGACTAAAATCGTCTGTTTATTTGATATCTCATGAGCCGTAAATCAATCGTAAGATTATAATACAAAATTTAATACCCTGTGCAACAATACTATTGCGTTTATTGAAAATGCCTTCAATACTGTCAGCCTTGCTTAAATATTTCATTTTTCAATCAGAGAGATATATAAGAGATAAAAATAAGTAGTAAGTAGAAAAACTGATAAGCATTCAAAATTTATTATATTTTTTGTCACAAAAAAATTATAAAGAAAGAAATCTGTAATAGTTTATATGAGCTTATCATATTTAAACTTTATAAGGTTTTTTTCGAAATATTTGTCAACTATGTCAATTCATGATATATTTTAAAAGGCTTTGTCTTATATCTTTTAACATGTTATGCAAGAAATATCTTATCTAAAAATTTGTAATAATTTAAACAAAATTTGAATAGAATTTAACAAAATATCAATTATTTAATTACATAAACAGCAAATAAAGATTAGAATAGTATGGATGAGTTGCATGAAGTGAGTGAAAATCAGTAGCGAGTTATGTGTTCATACAAAGGAACGTAACATATAAAGCGATGAGTCTGTAAATGAGCCGTTCCAAGCTATAACCAAGGCTTGCGATTAAACACAAAATTTAACCATTTTACAAATTATATCGAATTCAATACAAAATTAAATTAATTTAAGCACAAAATTTTATTGGTGCCAACAAATGGTTAATTTACAAAATTGTTATTTTATATATAACGACAAATAATTGTTTTATTTACAGTTATTCTTTAGACAAAAATATCTCTCATTGCTTTATGCAATCCGTAGTTATTGCACGTGGTTCATATATATAATGATATATATAGCTGGGTATTCAATAAAGTAGGGGTGACCAATGGACAGCATGGCCAAAATATCCCACTTTCATTGGAAAATTATCAAAAAACTTCGCCCCTATAATGAACAAAAAACGAGGTCCCCCTAACAATTTTGAGAAAACGTTGCCCTTTTTGGACAATTTTCTGTGAAATTATGTC
>JAQFXN010002364.1:0-12850 GCA_034693365.1 Liacarus xylariae
AAATTTCACTCTAAGTGTATATTAATTTTAGATTTTAAATTTCAATCATTTTCTTAGAGAAAGTCTATATAAATATACTGATTTTTCATTTTTATACTATGCAATGTTTTTTATATTCCATTTGACCCCTCCTCTATATATCATACACTTTGGCTTAACGCCCTCTTCTCCTAGACTTGCGTATGTACTAATAGTATGTTTCCTTACTCTTTATTGTAAGATTTTTATCGATTGGCAAAAATTTAATTGAAAATTATGTTTTTCCCATAAATGAAGTTAAAATAATATAAAATACAGTCTATTAAACAAATTGTATATTTTTTTAGATTTTAAATTTCAATCATTTTCTTAGAGGTGCCTGGGAGTGTAACATTTGGAAAATTGTATTTATTATGCCCCTTTTAAGCTGATCCAAGAGTTCACTTTTCAAAATATACATATTTTTGTAAACCTCTCTTCACAGAGAATCTAATTATATCCTAATCTTTTTTTACTGCAGTGAATGGCCAGCGCCGATGTGATCCCGGCGGAAATGGCCACAAGTGTGTCATATATGGTTGAACTCGTCTTTGTTAGTGGTTTACAAATATATATATATAAAGTATTTTTCCACTTATACCAATCGCACTTATAGCAGAATTCAGTTGCAGCAGAACATTTCTAAAGCACCGGCTGACTCTGAGGTGCTTTACTGTTAAATTTGTTTAAGTTTAAAAATTTCATTACTTTAGATGTTCGCAAAAATAGATGATGAAATTTTGTGGTATAAATTTTCCATTGTATATTTTTAACCTTAATTATTATATTTGGTTCCAAAAATTTATTTTTAAAAATAATTCTATAATAGAAATTATTGAATAATCAATTAAATAATGCAATTTTTCATGTAATTCTTCTAAATTTGTGATAAATTTATGAATTTATTATAAAATTGATTAAACTATTCACAATTATTTAAAAGGGAGAGTTGATTTATATCAAAACTTCTTCATTATCACTAATTAAAAATCACTACTGTAGTATTATCTTAATTCACATATAGCAGAATTCAGTTATAGCAACTTATCTCTACTTCACCAATGAGTTGCTATAAGTGGAATTATACTGTATTGTGATAATTAAACTCTTGTATTGGCTTAAAAGATACATTATAAATTCAATTTTCCAAACTTTACACCCCTATTAACATTGCCATCGGCAAAATATTTTAATTAAATAATTACCAGTACACATTATATAATAGAATAAGCGAAAAAACTAAAAATGTTGGCCAAAAATTTAGAATCCATTCATTGTAAGCTGTTAATGTGAGTTGGTAAGATCCAATTTGATTCGTGGGGTGGGGTAGTAACATATTAATTATATTACAGTATAAACTGTTTAAATGTATAAGATGAAATTTGCATGTATTATACTTTATTTCTTCGAGTCTCTCATAGAATCGTTCAAAATATGTGGTGAATCACTATTATTTCACTGTTATATGTGATAAAAATTCTTGTCATTTTTGATTGATTAAACAATAAATTTTTAAACAAGACCGTAAATAATCAGTTTTCGTTAAACAATATATTTGGTCTCTGTACACGAATTAATGCCCTTGAATAATTTAGAATATAAAGTATTTATAATCTACTAGCACAACACGAATATTTATCAGGTGACATAATTTCAATTATTCAGTTCAATTGAAAAATGAAATAAAAATTCCATATTTTATCAATTTAGATTGACAATACTTTTTAAATTTTATTGTCAAACAATTGAACACTTGTTTCAACAATAGATATCGCCAAGGGGGTATAGCTTAAATACTCCCTGAATTTGAGATTTTCTAGAGGGAAGAAGGATTTTGAGATTTTTAAAAATGCCTTCTCTAACTTTTAATGCCGCAGACAAATATTTTTATTTATACTTTACTTTACCCTGTGCATTTTTTATATTTTGAGATTTGGTTTAACCCACCTTACGAAAATTTTCTAAAAATTCTCTCTTCTATACACTGACTTCTCCGCTCTTGGTAACTCCTGTACAACAAACAGGCACAAGTTTTATTATGACGAAGTTATATTTGGATTTGTTAAGTTAAAAAGCTTCTATATACTAGATTCAAAGCGATAACTTGATGAATATTTCATTTTGAATATATCAATTAAACACTAAACCAACAATCTAATTTTATATTTTAAAATTGCTTATAAGAGAATCTTGCAAATGTTACTGTTTATTTTTCTAATTGCTTCAAATATATTATAACTTAATTCTAACATGAAATCTTTCTAATTTTTTATATTCTCTAGAATTGTTTCACTGTTTTTCAGTTCAAAAGAATGGAACCTAAAATGGCCATCGCTTGGACTGATCTGACATATAGTATCAAGGGCATAATTCCATTTCGTAAAGTGTCAAATGAAAAAATACTCCTGAGTCAATTGAATGGCTATCTAGAATTCAATACAATAACAGCACTGATGGGCACTATTGGTTGTGGTAAAACTGTACTGTTGAAATGTTTGAGCGGTGCTTTGAAGACGGGAATAGCACCTGGATCAATGATTTATCTAAGCAAGGATGAAAAAATTAGAACTTGTTTCATATCGCCTAATGCTGAAGAACATCTATTAACAGGACTTACGGTAGAAAATATAAATAAGATATTTTAGAATAAATTGAAATTATTATATGAAATTAAATATAAAACATAAACAAATTCCAAACTAATCATAAAATGTTTTCTACATTCTATTCTTTATTCATAAGCAAAAACAATTGAGCATGTTTACATAAAATTACAAAAATATTCAAAATTGTATAAGATTTTGAAAATTAGTGATAGTTTTACAGAAATTTTTAAACTTGGTTGATTCAATTAACATTGTTGTTTTTAATATAGACATAAAACTTCCTGACCTTTGCGCCGTAATGCTTCAGATTTTGAAAATACATCACCTAACCTTTTGCTTAGCAGGCAAAATTTTTCTATTTCTATCTTACTTTCCATTTACATTTTTGATATTTTCATTCATTCATTCATTTTAATGTATGTTCGGAAAGTCCGGTCCCATTGTTAAAACCTCGCGATTAGTTTTACAAAATTTTGCTCATATTTTTAGAAATAGACTTTACGTTTTCGGAAAAAATTCAAATAAAAGTATTATATTAGAAATTTATCATTTTTTTCGCAAATACATAGTATGTTTAAAAACGTTTAATTTAACATAATAATAGTAATTATGCATTAACTGAAAACAAAAGTCACAATAAACTGAATCTTAAACCGTTCTGAATTTTCTTCTTTCGGACGTCCACTCCTTTGACTATCTAAAACGAAATCTGTTTTCTATGCCTACGCTTTCCATTTATATAATGTCTTAGGATTTAAACTTTGTTATTTAAAACGCAATTCAAAGTAAACTTTAATTTCAGCAATACCTTTGCCATTTATATGTCTATTGTGAACCCAAACACAATCGGTCAGTCTGTCTTCAATACTATACGGGCTCTGATCTGCACTTATTTTATTCATTTTATCGCAATTTATTATTTTAATAGAACCCGAAAACTTATGACTCTTTCTTTCTCAAGAAATCGTCGAACAAAGTTCTAAATTTAGATTATGAAAAGCATTAAAAGCCTACCATTTGCGCTGTTAACAATGGGACCGGACTTTCTGATCAATCTATACACTTTTTGTATCTTTCAGTGTATGTGTAATTGCCAAATTTTATTCGTCAAGAGCTCGCATCATTCGTGCCCCTCCGTCTAGCATAAGTAACTGCTCATTGTTAGCATGTGAGAAAATCTGAGGAGATATATACTATTTTTAGGAAGCATGAGAAATGATCCACCTCCATCATTTTCTTAATTTGGAATTTTAAATGCTCATTGATTTTTAAGAAATTTTTTCAAATTACCCCACTTATTACAGGCCATGTTCGACAAACCTCGTCTACCTTTGGTTTTAATCTATTACTTAACTATAGCGCAATTAATTTTATGCAGGTTTTATAAGACAAGAAAATTTTATTTATAGCCTCACAAATAATTTACGTATTCTTATTGATTGATATAAATATTTTAAAATATTATATATTAATGCCAAAAACATTTATATACAAAGGTAAAAGATTGTATGCTCTATGCGTCCAAATTGAAAAACAGTGAAGAAGAGGCACCAGTTTGTCATGAGATGAATGTAAATGAATTAATGTCTGATTTATTAATCAGTCAAACGGCGGATACAAATTGCGAGAGTTGTAGCGGAGGTCAACGAAAGCGTATTTCAGTAGCGCTTGAGTTAACATCGGTTCGCAAACCAAATCTTTTGTTCATCGATGAGCCGACCAGTGGTTTGGATAGTGAGTCGGCTGAAGTAGTGAGTAGATTAGCTTGCTTATTATTACGTAGAAGGAATCAAATATAATATATAACATATAAAATAAATACATAATTAATTTTATAGTTATATTCTAGTTCAGTGGTGCAGCTCAGGTACATCACCAATAGAAGCCACCACTAATACAACAATACCTTGACGTCCTTTAGCGAAGCGGAATTAATTCATGCCATAAATAATGGTACTGGGTTGCATTGGTATTGTTGATAAGTAATGGCATCTATTGGTGATGTACCACTGTTCTAGTTAATAGGTGCTTTTCAGAAATATCTTTGAAAAATTTCGTGGATGCCGACCTTTAACCCCGACCCGAAAGGATAAGGGGTAACGAAAACTAATCAATGAATAAATGAAGAGCAAGGTAAGAATAAAATTGTGCATGCGGTTCAAAAGGTCAGATAATGTAAATTTAATTTGTAATATATTTAAACATTTGAATCAAACATTTAACATGTAAATTTACTTCATCTGACGTTTTGAACCGCATGCACAATTTTATTCTTACCTTGCTCTTCATTTATTCATTGATTAGTTTTCGTTACCCTTTCGTTATACTTTCGGGTTGGGGTTAAAGGTCGGCAACCATGAACCTCCATTCATTCCTATCCGCCACCCAATTCTGGATCCCGGCCTGAGCTAAACCCACTCGATTGCACAACTCTTCTATGTGCGATCGCCAAGTTTTTCTGGGTCTCGATCTCGGTCTACAACCGTTAGGCTGAGACGAATAGACTCTAGTAGAAGAAAGCCCAACCACATCAAGCCGATATCTCTTTGCCTCTTCTACAAGCTCCGCTAACCTACCCCTTAAAGAAAAGATGTTCCAGGTGCCCAAATCCATTTTACATTGCGGTAGTCTTGTCCGGAAATTCCTTGATTGCCTGCCTTGTCGGCTTCGGGACCTAATGATTGCGGAGTCAGTGTCCATCTGTCTCCGAGGATCGTTTAAAGGGCGGTTCACAATCAAATCCTCCTGACCTGGGTTCATAACGACATTCCCGGATTGCCAGTCCGGGGATGCCCGAGATTAGCCATCCGGTTTTGTTTGTAAGTTGTATCCATTTTGTATATGTGTTGAGCTGGGTGGCCGAAACACTCCCTAAGCCCCCTTTGATTATAGGAAGTTAACGAGAGAGTGCAAAAGAAATTAAAAATTTTGGTGTTTTCGTTCACTTCCCCTGAAATGATCGTGTGAAGTTCCTCTACTACACGGGATAGCGAGGTCCCGGGTTTTTAGCTCTCCAAATGTGAGCCGTTTACAGAGTTCCTTCTATATTCGGGCTGATGAAATCCCCTACTGGTATACATCATTGGGTGGGTTTGGCTGGCAGTCGGCACCACAACTAGCTGTGACTCCCCGTACGAGCTCAAGGACTACTATATAAAATAGCATTCATGAATACGACGACTTGTCTCACAAGTAGAGGACTAGTAGCGACGTATACATGGGAAGTGCCGATCCCTTCCTAACGGCGCCCCCCTAGCCGGCCAGCATTGTCTACGGTCTACTGTTATAGACCGTTAACTCGGATACCTTTGGGGCGTTACTTCTCTTTGCTGGCGACCTCCAACCAATGTCCTAAGGCAGCTCTCCAGTTACATTTTCATATTTTGGCATTTGAAATGTTGTCCTTTCCTCAATTGAGCATGTCAATTTGAGCAATCTATATCCTCTAATTCCTTGGTAAATCTAAATTTTTTCTTAAATTTCTCTAAATTACAAATATTTGAGTTTAAGATATATTTTAAATACAGATTAAATTTAATTATTTTATTTATTCTAACTAGATCATAGCCACATTGAAGATGTTATCTCGCAAACATAGCATGGCAATAATCACAAGCATTCATCAGCCGAATCATGAGATTTTAAACATGTACGACAAACTGTATATTTTAGCAAAAGGTGGTCAAGATATCTATTTTGGTCCTCCCTCTGACCTTGTGCCAACACTTGAACGTTGCAAGATCAGTTATACTGAAACACAAATACCCATTGAAGTGATGCTTAAATTATCTGCAAAAGGAATAACAGATACATCCGTAAGAAGTTTGAGAAACATTATATTGGAAAAGAAAATCGACATTGATTTAAGGTAAAAATAACCAGGGTAAAATAAAAACAGCAAAAAAATTTTAAATTCCCTATAAATGTCAGGGTTGTATTTGCCAAATTTACTCATTGATTTGTCCAAACAAATAATGTAATAATTTTAATCTTTTTAGATAGTATTCCGGCAGTGATGTGGAAGGGGGTGTTCAGTTCGGAATACCCACCCTTGCAAAATTAGTGATTAACATTACGTCTATTGACTGATAACCCTAAACTTTGTGAAAAAAGTAGGAGAAAGGCCAACATACCCCTCCTGACGTTTTGAACCTGCTACATCTCATGAATACTATTCCGGAATCTACCCTTTCCCATTTTCAAAAAATTTTAAATTTATCTGAAAATAATAATAAGGATATGTATAAATTTCGTATCTTATCCAAAAACCTTTATTAAAATTGTCAATGAAATGGTATAGCAAAAATATCCCCTGTCTCGAAATTTCCAGAATATTTCACGAGTTTTACAAATACATTTTTGTTTTTTTTTAATCAGACAGTTAATTTATATTAATCCACTCCCTTGCATTTTTGTTCATATTTAGTATTTAGCAAATGTGTCTCTATCTAGCTTGGTAAATCCTGGTTTCAAACCATCTAGAATTAAATTTATTATTATTATTAATAACTTTACATATGTAGTTTTCGAGTACTAGCAAGTAAAATTTATTAAAATTCACTTATCAATTTTATAATAAATAATAATTTTTATATTGCATATCAAGATGTTCTAATGAAATGAAACAATTTCCTAATGGTGTACCGGTTAAATCGAAACATTTCCTGCTAATAGATTTCTGGTATCTCTTGATGATAACATCACTGCAAAGTTATATTTCCAATTGGAAGACACTTTTATTTATTCCCGTATTCAATATATCCTATGCACTTTTGTTGGGAGCAATCTTTGGCTCAGATATTGGCAAAGCTGAGGGATGTGTGGCATACAATATGACCTCTGATAATAACAACTGTTTGACAATTGGCAAAGAAGAAGCGCTGCTCAATCAAAATGTTGGACTTCAAGTATTTGCCGTGCTCATATTTTTGTATATTCAGCTTGTGATTGCTTGTCTCACATTCTCGAACGATTTAAAAGTATTTTTCAGCCAGCATAGAAATAGTGAGTAAATATAGGTTTAGTGATCTTTTTTAAATAAACTTATTGGACTGCATACAGTCCAGAGTTACCAATGTCTTGTATATTGAAGATTAACGAAAATATTCTATTGAAACAATATTGTGATGTGTAATATTTTATTCATTTTAAGAAGTATGAAGATTTTAAAATCGAGCAGTAACCATTTTTATTAGTATTTATTTTTATTTTTAATTGACTAATCTTTGAAAAGCAACCATGTATAAAATGAATTTCATAATGAAACTTATTTATTATAAACTTTATTCATTCACACATTTTCCGGAACATCTTTATTATTATTGTACATGGTAGCTCAAATCGTAGATCTTGCATAGAGAAAATTATTTTCTTAACTTTTAATATTTTAAATTCATCCAGTATAATAAATAATAAAAAGATAAAAATTTTAATATGGCGCTGGATTAGATTATAAAGATTTTAATTAAATCTAAGTAGCTCAATAATGTTTCTTAAAAGAATAAATAATTCTATTACTCTATATTTAGAATGGTACAGTACTGGCTGTTATTTCTGGTCTAGAGCCATTATCGATTCTTTGCCAACAATACTAAACGCTGTCGTTTATTCCGCAATTGTTTATCATATAACCGGACAACCAAGAATATTTGACAGATTTTTTAAATACACCATTGGTATTTATTTGAGCATGGTTTGCATACAAGCATTCGGAACATTTTTTGGAATAATTTTCCATAAAAATCAACAATTTATATTGCTGATTGCAACAGGAGTTTATACAATGTATTTCATAATGTGTGGATATATCATCCCGATCAAAACAATGAGCGATTTCATGCTATATATAAGCGACTTGACAATTTGTAAATATTCATTCTATACGATTATTCTTGCTATCTATGGTTTTTCAAGATGCGATGATGGTTATGTATCAATTGCAATGGATCAATTTGATATTGATATAGATGATGATGCAAGCGACGATTGGAAATATTTTACACTATCTATAACATATTATTTTGCAATGAAGCTTATTGCATTTATAGCGCTTGTTTCGATAAGTAATGATTTTTCAATTGAGATATTATTTAGATCGAGAAGCAAACCAAAAATTTTAGATGTCAACACGATAGAATGTAAACCAAGGTTAGATGATTCACCAGTGAAACTTTATCGATATGATAATGAAGGATTCCTATATGAGTCAAAAGAGGAACAAGAGGTTATAGAATTTCCCCGTAGCAAAGACATGCCAATTGAAAATATTCATAATAAGTCAATAATAATTGCCTGGGCGGATCTTAGCCTTGATGTTGGGAACAAGCTACTTAGGAAACAGAATTTTATTTTAAATGACCTAACTGGTTATTTAGAATTTGCTACATTAAATGCATTGCTTGGTTCCAGTGGTGCAGGAAAGACAACATTATTGCGCTGTTTGAATGGCAAAAGTAATGAATGTTTGAGCTCAGATACAAAGATTTATTTGTCTCATAAAGAGAAGATCAGGTCTTGTTTTATATGTCAAGATATGAGAGAACATCTGGTCAATGGTCTAACTGTTAGACAATCTTTATTATATGCGTCAAAATTGAAAAATAGTGACAGTGATATCAGTATTGACCACAATTATAATGTTAACAATTTGATGGATGAGCTAATGATTGGTGATATTGCCAACAGATCTGTTGAGAATTGTAGTGGTGGTCAACAGAAGCTTATTGTAATCGCATGTGAATTAACACTTGATCTTAAACCTAATCTAATGTTTGTCGACGAACCAACAAGTGGTGTGGACAGTGAGTCGGCTGAAATTGTAAGAAAGTTAAATTTAATAATAATATTATATTACTTAGAATAGTATTTAAAATATTGTAATGCCTATAATTGTGTATATATACACTATGTAGATACAATATTTTGCATGTAAATGTTTACAAGTATACTAAGCTCAGATATCATCGTGGTGGATGATTTCTTACTGAAAATTTAAAACCTAAATTTATAATCAACTTTAATTAATATACATTTGATAAATATTTTTTATAAAATTTATATTTTAAAATTTAATTAACAACATTATTACAGAGATTCTAAAAGGAACAATATATATATAACAATTTGATTATAAAAATAAATTTTTTTTTAATTATTTGCAAAAATTAATAATAATAGTTGTGAAAGAAATTTGAATTTTATCTAAGAATGTGTTGTAAATTTTTAATTAATAAATGGAACACATCTATTTTAAAATTATTGCTACTTTTAACATGCTTGAATGTTCATAAAATATTTTATGATTAATATTAACAGGTTGTCCAAACTTTAAAACAACTATCTCGTCGACATAACATGTCAATAGTAACCAGTATACATCAGCCGAGTAATGAGATTTTAAACATGTTCGACAAACTGTACGTATTGGCCAAGGGTGGTATTAATGTTTATTCTGGACCACCACAAAGACTGTTGAATAGATTGAAACAGTGTCATATTGCAGTCAGAGAACAAGACACACCAATTGAGATATTGCTTAAACATTCAGCCAGGGGCCTACAAGAATCCAGCATGCAATTATTATACGATGTAATAGTGCAACAACGTCACCTAGTCGTTGACCGGTGCCGACAGGAGAGGTGCAAACTAGCCAATGCCATACATGTGCGAAGCAAACCATTCAAATTTATCGATATGTGGTATCTAATGTGTCGCTTCATAATAATCAACTATCGATACCATTGGAAGTCACTATTATTTGAGATGTTGTTCTATCAAATCTTATTGACTTCTATTAGACTACTCCAGGAGGAGGACATTCATAAACCCGACAGCTGTATAAATCCTGTAATCTTCTTGTTTGGCTGTAATGAGGGATTGGCGAAGTTGCTGAATGATAGTTATCTAATCGAACTGAATCTGAAATATCTGATCGCCAGTATACTCCTGATCAATTCGCTACAGTCACTTAGTGTTGTGATGACATTCATAGCCGACACTAAAATATTCCTCAATGAGCACAGAAATGGTAAGATTATTTCAGAACAACCAATTATCTACATTGGTAAAACAGTCAGGGATGTCCAGACTTGAATATGTCAAGAGAAGGGATATTTTTGGCATTTAGCCTAGGTTGGATTTTAACGTAGGGATTCAAGGAGGTTAAAATGGATGAGTTTTCCAATTTTTAGGTATGCGAGGAATCCAGGGGATGATTTTTAAAAAATATTTTTTACTACTTTGTGTAATAAACATATTTAAAACGCTTAAGAGTTTATGATTTTTTTAATATAGAACTCACTAAAATCAATTAAATAATGGCAAACGAACAAGTTCACCTCTCTAGTCATACCTGTAAATCATCAGTGTTATTGATATCATAATTCACTAAATATAAAAATTAAAATATTTAGATTATTTAAATACATTATATCGTGTTTATATAAGTACTCTTTAAAAAATTCTATTTGTACTGGTGATTATTAAAATCTATATAAAATAGAAATCAGAGATTTGAATGTTCAAAAGAACATAAAGTAAATTTTAGCAAGAGCCTAGGAGATCTTGGTAAATGGTAATATTGCAGAATTTGACAATTCGAGATTATTGAATGCAGGTGGAGCTATTTTTAAAATGTCTATTTATTCAATATAATTTTATTTAAAACTATTTTTTGTTTTAAATATTAATCGTTTAAAAATTTATTTAATACGAGTGAACTGGGATAAAGTAAATGTAATATACAACCAGTTTAGTTGTTTCGTTGTTTTGAAGAAGATTATTAACACTTAATACTCCATAATAGATGGAAGCAGTCAAGTGCAAGTTGCAAGTTGCACACGCGAGTGAATACCCATTCCCTTAGGAGCAAATAAATGTAGTTATAATGTATTTAAACCAATCAAATGTCTAAAATAACCGGGAATTTCAAATCGTGCATTTCACTGGACTGCACAAAATAGGAATATTGCAGTTAAAAAATGCATAATTTATACATTTTATAATTAGTTGTTATTTATATAATATATAAATTGATAGCAAATTAAATATTTTATTAGTATTCAATTTAATAAAAGTTAATAAATTTAAATTTTATATCTCAAGTGATAAAGTAATTTAAGCATGACAAAAATTGGGGCAAATTTAGAATTAAAAATTCCTATTATCCAGAAATAGTTGTACATTACCAAGATTTGATTAAAGCAACGCAAACTTGTTAAAGTTACAAATAATAAATTAAAAGTTTTTAAAAAGTAGGATTAATTAAAAAAGTTGTTTATTAATTATTTTTAAATATTTTAAAATTATTAATATATCTTTTATATATTCATATTTTAAATAGGCTGGTATAGTACAAGTGTATATTACGTAATCAAATCAATAATGGATCTATCGCATACGTTCTGGATTGTATTAATATACTGTAAAATTTTGGACATGTATAATACAACACGAACATATTTTGGTTTTGCATTGATACTATTTATGGGCGTGGGTTGCGTACAGAGTATTGGTCACTTGCTTGGTGCTTTACTGAATAACTATAAACAGATTGCTTTAATGCTTTCATCCGGATATTTAATAACTGCCTTTTTATTTAGTGGATTTTTTATTGCAATTAAAGACACCCCTGAAATATTCCAGTACATTAGTAATCTATCAATTGTGAGGCCAATATTAGAGAATATATTATTGATCATTTATGGATTTGACAATTGCAAAGGTAAAGGATTTTCAGGAGTTCTCAAGAGAATGCGTATTGGTTATGATCATGATGATATTTACCTGTTGAACTTTATTCGCTTAATAACAATATTCGTTGTTCTACGAATTGCTACTACAATTTGTCTGATGATCCAGGCCAATTCATTCACATTGTGGAAAAATAGAAGAACAAAACTAAAACCTAAAATTACTCGAATCAATAGTGATTTGGCCAATAATAATATTGAAATAGATAAAGAAGCGGATATTGAATTAGCAATGATGTATTAATTTAGTTCAATATTAATATTTAATAGTTTTGCTAAACCTGAACAATTTTACTGATATTTAAATAATGGTAAAGTTCTTTCTAAATTTTGAAATAAAATATATTTTGTCAAAACTGTCAATTATTATTAAAGAAATCTTTACTTGAATATATATAATTTATATACAGTCGCGGATCATTTTAAATTGGACACGATATCCATCCTATCTTCACTTGTCCATATATTGTTAATCAA
>JAQFXN010002365.1:0-12849 GCA_034693365.1 Liacarus xylariae
TTAAGGCTAGTTATTTGTGTAAACTCTTGTGTCAAATAAATGCTATAATAATTGGATTAGATTTTGAAATAAACCAAAAAAAAAAAAGTTTATTTTAAGTGATGAGAGAGAGAGAGAGAGAGAGAGAGAGAGAGAGAGAGAGAGATCACCTATTCTTTTTACTAAGAACTGGTTTGCTTAGAGCCCCACCTGAAAAACCTAAGTGACTATCTTGTGCTGTGCTCTATGTAAAGCGTTTGGTTATGTAATGTGTAATAAAAACTTATAGATAGAGTGCGAGAAGAGAGACCACTTCTTTCTAATGCCAGTGTTCTCTCAAATATATTTATCCAATAATAAAATAACTGCTGACTCGAAGAACCAGAACCTCTAATATATTATTATTTTCCTTTTTTCTCTCGGATTTCACTCCGCACTGTGTTGTTGTTATTATTGTCTGTGCTATTGGTGTTTGTATTTCTACGATTTTGAAGCACCAGTTTATTCCACTCCAACTTTTACTTTAGAGGAGTAACACATTTATCAAATTATCATTTACACACACACTTACATACCGGACCTCTAAGACCTGTCTCTCATCACACAATAGTTGTGTTGATTTTTGATTTATAATATTTTTTTAATGTATTATTTGATAATATTATTTGCGGATCCAATGAATCAATAGTTAAAATCAAGTTTTCATTTAAATATAATTATAAGAAATAAACATTTGGTTTGTTTTGAGAAATGAGAAGAAGAAAAAGTTTTTATTTGTTTTTGGTTTTGTTTGCGAAGAAATAAAGTTTTTTTCTCTTTCTCTCATTCAATAATTTATGTGAATTTATAATTATGTGAATTCCGATTTGGATTTCTTTGTGCATAAATTTATTCTCCGATATATGTGTGTTGTGTTTGTGGTATTGAGAGCTTAGGTTTATTGATCTCTTCTGTAATAATAATTTGATTGAAGGCTTGTATAAGAAAAGTTTTTGATATGCTTTTTGCGCTGACTTTTTTGTTAAGAACCAAAGGTTAGTATACATATGTATGGCCAATGTATATGTGCTCTTTAGACTTCTTGCTCATAAAAAAGTCTCTCTTCCAAATTTTGTTTCTCACGCTATTCTCCCAGTGTTTATCATTACGTCTTATATAATGTTTTGTTGTTTTAGAGTTTGCGTTAAGACTAAAAAGTATTTATATATAATTTTTTAAAAAAGTTTTATTATTGAATTTCATGGCTCTATGAATATAATGCCTACTTTTTTCAATGCCTCTCTCCTACTTTTCCCTTTCCTTCCGTTCCCTACAGATATCTCAGTATCTCTTTTCTCAACTCAAATAACATAAAAATTCTTTTATGATATTTATTCTTCTGTTTAATAGTCGAATAAAAAATCTGACAAATATTTAACTTTCATATCAAATATAATATTTATATAAAAGAGATTTTAACAAAACAAAAGTTATTATTTGTGTTGTATTTATTGTGTTATATATATAAACGGTTTTACGGAATTGTTTTCACAGAATAATAGATATAAAAAGATTGGAACAGAAAAAAAAGTTTATTTTTATCAGAACTGAGAGCTCTTAAGCCTTGGAGAGCATTAAAAATACTGTGTTTTCATTCGACAAAAAACATTTCGAAAGCGTAAAAAATAATAAATTATATGTAATGTAAGAATAGAAACTGAGAATTAAGAAGTGAAGAGAACAGCAGAAAAAAAGTACTTCACTTTTCCTCTGGTGTTATATATTATATCTATATTTATAAATATAAGTTTTAATATAAAAGCGCATTTCTGTTTTCAGTCTATTATTATTAACAAGTTTTTCACTAAAAAATATATTATTTTTTCTCCACTTCTCTTATCCATTATTTCTACTGTCGATCCGATCATTGGTTCACAACTTATACAACTTATTCGACTACTCCTCGCGCATACTATAAAACAACATCTCATTCCACTTTATTTTTACGTATGTGTGTGTGTTTGGGGGCAATTGATGGGAACGAATAGCCTGCAAGTCTGGTTTTGGCACATGAGCTACCGCGGAATGTCATAATAGAGAGGGCTAAGACACCACTGTGTAAGAGCCATCACGTTATTCTAAACAAAGAGCAACAACAACAAGTGGTCGATAGCTGTGGTGATAATATAACTGAATTTAATGCTAATAACAGTATTGCTGTTAATAACCAATTAGACAATAATGAGTTTGAATCCACTGATACAGTCAATGATGAGTCCGGTGTCCAACAGAATCCATTGTACGGACTTATATCGCCAGAAGAGCGAATGCAAGTCATATCCCAAGAGTATCCGTCCAAATATGTACCAATCGATGTCACCGGCACTGGATTTAACAGAATGTCTAATCTAAGACGATCTCTAATACACGTAAGTCATCAATGTTTTTGTGCAAACTTGAAAACTCCATCTCCTTCTGACGAGAGCACCCTATCAATGACTTCACACACCTGTACTGTATTTTCTTCTCTCATTTAACACTTGATTTTCTCATAAGTGCACAGAATTTCTAATTCACTTATTTCTCTGCACTTTAATTGAGTGAAATTTAGCAGAAAATTAATCGAATAGTTTTGTTAATCATTTTTAAAAGTTTTTTTTGTTAAAAAGTTAATTGTTTTTCAAGAGTCGGAAATAGGAATTCACATTTTTCTCTCTCATATCATATAATAATAAAAAGTTTAATAAACTTTTTTGTTTTGTTTTATTTTCTTTTCACACTATTATTGGCATTTAATTTCACGTATGACTGAGATATAGCTATACTTTTTGTTTTTATAATGAGTTTGAACTTTAAATACAATTAAACTTTTTGTTACTTTACTTTACTTAAAGAATATCTTCATTTAGTTTTCAAAATAATTTTTTTTAAAGTTTTTTTATTTTGGTTAAACATATACTTTGTTTTATAGCTCTTCTTAAAAGTGTTAATTGAATTTTGTATTCAATTATATATTTATAAGATTTTGCTTTATTTAATGGATATTTGGTTTTTATATTGAATTAATTTTAATTATGTTTTTGCCTCAAAAAATAGACCGACTTTTTGATTAAACGCAAGAAATCTACTGCCAGTTCAAAGGGCAGACATAATAGTGCGCGTGTGAAGCGGCGCAACACTATCTGTCAAAGTGCTAACGAATTATCACCGAAAGGCACTACTAGTGGTAATGGAGCTGATAGTAGTGGCCGCAAGAATAGTAGAGTACGTCGACGTAGCGCCGGCTCTATTGACTTTGTGCACACGTCCTGTCAGACAGAGTTCAACGATAATGAAATCTATTCGACCGGACGTATAGTGGATGTGAAGAAATGCAAGAATAATACGCCAATCGATGTCTACAACAAGAATAATAATATTATTCTCAATAATAACAACAATAATAATGACAGCACTTGTGATAACTATAATACAAAACGAGAGAACAAAATCAAATTGAAGGCAGAGATACATCACTACTGCGAAAGTGGATCGTTAGATAATCTAATAGACAATTCAGATGAGCCACAGCTAAGACTCCGATCGATTGGCTCTGAGTTAAGTGACTGTAATGAAACAGATTCGACGAATACAGAGAAGAATTCACATGAAGTCAATGTACAGAATATTAATCAGAATATTATTAATACTAATGAAAACGACTTAATAGTCGATAATAAATGTGTAAAAAATAGTAATCATATCTCACAACACTTGAGTAGTGTTAAAATGCGGGACAGTATCACCGGTAAGGGCAGTGATGGCCGTTCATCCAGTGGTAATTGGAGTGCCAGTAGTTCAACACATGCCTCAGAATCAGTAGATTCTGATCATCAGATTCTCTCAACTAATGGCCATTCGCTCATCAAAAGTGATTTAACGCACACTCTATCCAATAGTTCTTTGGGCAAGGATTCAGTCATTTCGGACAGCAATACAACACAAACACAGCCGGAAAGTGATGACAGGGTAGCAGAGCTAATGAATCTCTCAACTGATACGACTGGCACTGGACTGGAATCCACTGATAAGAACAAAACAAACAGTAATCTAAATAACAATAGAGTTGTTATCAGACCTAACAATACAGAGTTGGCTAACAAAGTCCAGTACGCGAACAGAGACTCGGAGTCGTGGCTACAATACTATGACTCGTCCGACACCATAACGCCCACACCCACTGACTCGGACTGTTGTAGTGGTGGTGGCGGTGGACAAACATCGCGAACCAATACAACAACGCCGGCCAATAGTCACATCACCACTACTACGACTGCACAGTCAGTGTCGGGCAGTAGTCGGCGCTCCAGTTTCTCAGCCATGACTAAACACAGTATAGCCGACGATGAGGTGGAATCAGTTTACTCGGTAGACAACGATGGCTACTATACATCGATGCACACGGACTCCGGCCTATTCCGAATGCCAATTAAGCTAATGATAACCCCCAACAGTAGCTTCCGGTGCAAAGGGAAACGCGACTCAATCACATCCAACTGTACTGTCGGTGATATCAGTATTAATAGTATTTTGTCGAAAACCGAAACCGAGTCGTCGACCACAACACTGACCAACAATAGTAGTCTAAACAGTAGTGGCGGTCGACCAAAGATGCCGCCCCCGCCCCCACCGCCCCGGGTCTCAAGTATGCTAAACAGTCTGAGACAATCGATTATCAATAATAAGACGGCGGCCGACTGTGTCAGTGACAACGGAACCACAACCACATCGAACACCAGCACCAGTTCCCGATCCCATTCGCCATCGCCGGCCACAATGACCTCTGAGTCAGAACACAGTGATTTCAACGGCTCTTCATCGCACTGTAGGCCAAACTCTTCGTCGTCAATGGCATTGAAGGCCAAGACGTGCATCGATTCGAGTAGTTATCCGTCGATGTGTGCCATCACTTCCAATGAGAACAGTGACGCCGACTGTCGGAGCAATAGTTCTGACAGTGGCTCGAATAGTCGAACGACACCCACACGTAAAATGTTAAAGTCCAGGTCCGGCACCTACAGGGGCTTCAGAATCAAAGATATCTTTGGTTTTGGACATTCACTTAAAGATGACAGAAGTGCTTCGCCCGTAACCGTAGCCACGGGTACACAGGTGCCACACATTGCCACAATCAGACGACCGCAGAGTCCGCTCCGATTCAATATGTATAACGGAGAGGGCGGAGGTGTGGGCGGCCAACGGGTCCGACGTTTTATCGACAAATTCAATGCTAACGTACAGCCGAATACATATCAGACGCCAAACATAATCCGCGCGAATGCCATCACATCCTTTGCCAGCGATTCCACCGAGTGTTCAATGGATACAAACAAAACAGAATATTCTTCTAATGCCATAAATACTGCCATAAATGATAGTAAAAGTACTGATAAGTCGTCTACAGTTGTGTCAGACGTCACACAACAACAGAAAACAATTACTATTTCAAAGCCTGTGCCTAATAAGCGACAGAACCAGTGTTTGTCAACGAGTAAAGTGCCTCAAATGCCTGCCCCACAGCAGTCGTATCCGATTGCAAGGCAGGTCTCGATTCCTACACCAAGAACTGATTGGAGATCAATGACTACACAAACTCTAACCACTAAAACGACACCAATTGCTAAAACAAATAGCTTATTGTCGTCCTCTACACGCCCTACAACTCCATTGTCATCCAGCAGTAGGTCTAGTGGTAGATCGGGTGCCAGAGTGACGCTCGACGCCAATGGTTCGGTGATATACGCCAGCAATTCTTTGGGCCGACGACGCGATGGACATCCCATGAATTACTTGAATCAAATACAGAAAACTCCAGTGAAAATTCAAGACGAACTACGCAGTGCAACATTGCCCAAGGCTAGTAAGCCCAGGGTCTCTAGTCCTTTATCGCCTATACATAAATCAGGTTTGTTTTATGAGTTGAATTAAACTAGTAATTTATTTTGTAGTTTATCATATCTAGCAGAAATGTTATTTTAGTCAAAATTATCAGGATAGTTTGGACATGGAGGATGGGAAGGGATGCTTTTTAACTATTTTTCCATATTAAAGGGAAAGGCTCCAATTCAATTAAAATAGCAAAGAATGTTGCATCGAAAAATGCTATCTGGTTCTTATTTTTATTGAATTGAACATAAATAAATTTAATTGAATAGAATTTAAATAGCTGCATTAAAATAAATTTGAATATTTCTAAATATCATTTCCTATCAATGCCAAAGAGATTAGCTATAAGTGCTAAATGCAATAAAATCAGTCGATAGAGAATATATTCTCCAAACATGCCAGCAGTTTGTGGTAAGAAAGTTAAGTGCTTTCGATTAAATCTACCTGTAGTATATTTCACACAAATAGAAGAGCACTGTATCTAACTTACGAGATCAAAATACCAAGCTGATTTCAATGAGAAAATTTATCATATTTGAATTTTCGTAGAAGAGGTTTATCTATTTAATTTTTCTATTTATTTATAAACCAGTTTTTACTGCTTTTCACCCATGCCCTATTCTAATCTGCCTATATATTTCAAAACATCCCTTCTATACCTCCACTTGACTGTACTTTATTTAAATGTGTTTTAATTATAATTCAGAGATGATTTGAAATTTTATTTATTTTATTTCCAAATTATTATTCAACACTAAAAAAGTGTTTCATTCCTAACAGAAAAAGCAAACTCTTTTTTCCCTAAATATATAATTATTTAGCATTTTATCCGATTATTTACGATTCATTAGTTATGCTATTATTTTTGTTGTTTAACTTTTTTCTGAGTTGAAAATTTAGCACAAATTTTATTTTACTAAAAAAATAAATCAGAAAAAAGACTATTAGTTATTATTACAAGTTATATAACTTTTAAGACAAACAGAAACACAGGAATACCTATTAATTATGGTTTTTGAAGATATAATTTATTAGATTTAATAGTTTTTTTCTGAAGTTTTTTAGAAATTGGAATTTTTTCATATAATATATGTTTTTTCAGCTGAAAATTATTAATAATCCTTCTCTTAATTTTAGGTTAACATGTTTTTTGTGTACATTTGTGTGGAATATAATTGAAAAAAGTTCAAATCATTTTTGAACTTTTTTAATGATAAAACTTATTTCATATCTTATATTAAGTATTTAAAAGTCAGATATAATTATTGTATTTCTGCTTATCTTTGATTGAAATACAATAAAGAGATAATTTGATAAAGAGATAAATGATTTGAAGTTAAATCAAGAAATTGTTTTTTTTGGAAATATTTAGTTATATTTAGTTTTTCGAAATACAATACATATAAATCTCCTGTAAATATCTGTATTTTAGATTAGATAACAAGATATGTTTGTGTGGAGAACAAGAATTTTTGAGTTGGATTTTTGGTTTTGATTACAAGTTATTTAAATCGATTTATGGTTTGTTTTGTATTTTGCTTTTTTGAACTTAAAATTATTTTTTTCTGAAAAAAGCTTTTTTTTGAATAATAAAATGTTTTTTCATTAGGCGTTTCAGATATTTGACAGCATAGCATACCATACCTGTCCCATTGTATGCATATATGAAAAATTCCTCATCTTTTTTTTATAATTATTGTTTAACTTTAAGGCTAGTTATTTGTGTAAACTCTTGTGTCAAATAAATGCTATAATAATTGGATTAGATTTTGAAATAAACCAACAAAAAAAAGTTTATTTTAAGTGATGAGAGAGAGAGAGAGAGAGAGAGAGAGAGAGAGAGAGAGGGAGAGAGAGAGAGCATATAGTATTTTTTCAATGAAGAGATTTATTGATTTGCGTATTGACCCTATTTTTCGCAAAATTAATTCCAAACAAATAATTAATTGAATTTGTAATCAAAAGAAAAAAAATTATTGCCTTTTTCTCCTATTAGTCCATACATTGCAGGCACTAATAAAAATCAATTTTTTATTTTTATTTCATTATTAATCTTCTTATAGGAGAACTTGTATTTAGAGAAATTCGTGTTAATATTCTTATTATTCAATAATAATTCTCATTTTTAAGTGTGTCTTAAGTGCTATTTAGAGAATAAAACTTAATTTTCTTATAATAATAATTAAGAAAAATTAAAGAAAAAAGTTTTTCTTGTATTGTAATAGAAATTATTAATTGATTGGAAAATAAGAAAAGTTTTTAAAACTTTTTTTTATTAATCTATTATTTTATTGAATAACTTTTCTCCTGAGACTGAAAAATGATTTTTCCTTTTGTTATTTGAAATCATTGTCTGATTCTATGATTTAATTAATAGACTTTTATTATAACTGTTTTGTTGTTCACTTTACTTCAGGCGCTTTGGTTCACATCCAACCCAATGGTAATATTGAGTGTATTAATGGTCAGAATAGTAGACAAATGTCTGCATCGAATCCAACTAAACCACAACAGCAACAGTCACCAGCAGTGGCTACTGTCCAGCCAATTAGAACAGTAGCTAATGGTCAACAGCAGATCAATGAGACCCTGACCTCAACCTTAAATCCACAGTCGGATAGAAGTCATACAACAACACCAACACCTGTCAGTAGGAGTAGATGTGTTACACCTGTGCCAGTGAAACACCAGCAGCAGAACAACCGGAACAGACCGACAACACCTGCTATTAATTGCAATAATAATAATAATATAAATAGTAATAAAAATAATATCCAAATAAATCTCAACACTAATAGAAGACCCGTGGCTGAAGTCATGGCCACTGAATATAAGCCATCGATTGCCACAAATATATCGATAGACAATAATAAAAAGCTTATGGAATCAGATATTAGCCAAGAGTTTGTGCCCAATTCCACGTCCAGTCCAATGACGACTGTAACCAATGGACAAGAGATTAATGGAAACAATATTATTATCGATAATAAGAGATTAACTCAAGAGAAACAGTCGTCTGAATCGACAGTCACTGACTCACTGGACAACAAATCTGTGGCCAATCTATCGACACTTCAACGAAGAGGTAGACTAACGACAGAAGACTTATTAATAATAATACATAACTCGAAGAAAAAACATAACATAAAGACAGAGCCGGAGATCATAATAGCAAACAGTCCGCCCTCTTCTCGTTCCCATTCGGCCAACAGTTCACAGACTAACTCACCCCCAACTCCCGGGCCTATAAACGGTGGCCAACAAGTCGGTCGTCCCAACACTCCTAGTCGTACAGCACAGTCGCCGACAACACCGACAAATCATGGCATAGACAACCGGCGCAGTTGGAACGGCACGGATAGCACCACTTCTCCGACCAATATCGCCAGTCCTAACGTGCATTTGGCCGGAAATAGGCGTAGTCTTGCGTCCGACCGATTGGGTCCCACAAAACCCACAACAATGAACGACTTTAAACGACTCCTATCGCAGACCCGAACCCAGAATTTCAATAGTGAACGCCTGTCCGCCGCTGAGATACTTCGTGCCAACACTAAGCGACCGCTCACTCCTATTATCAAATGTATTACTAGTTTTGTCGGCAATAGTAACAAAAGTTCGGGCAATACGTCTAAAGTGTCGCCATCGCCAGCACCGACACCAACACTGACCCCAACTCATAGGCCCTCCTCTCGGGTCTCGCCATCGCCAGCACCGACACCAACACTGACCCCAACTCATAGGCCCTCCTCTCGGGTCTCGCCATCGCCAACACCTGTAGGCCAACCACCGCCACCGCAGATAATAAACGGTGCAATCAATATAAATACCCCAAACCTTATAAAACCTCGTATTATAAACGGCCGGTCTATACGACAACATCCGCCCTCTTATCGAATGCCCGAAAACATATGTCGCGAAACAATACTGGAGGACAGTATGGAAGACATCACTGACGATAAAAACATATCCACAAATGCAACCAATAGTAGACAACAGATTAATAATAGATATTATGCCTCACAAGTCCTGAACAAACCTGTAATTAATAATTATAATAAAGTGACGGCTAATCCTCAGAGCACTAGTACTTGGGTTTAGAATTAGAAGAATTTAAGAATAAAACTACTTTCCCTATCTCTCTGTTCTTATCTATACTTCAAATCTCGTCAATACTTCTCTGTTTTCTCTAAGTCTTCAGAAATCAATCACTTTATTGTTCTTCCATTTCATACATAAATATTAATTAATTATATATTTTTGAACTAAAAAAAATGTTTTTGTGTTTAATTAGTAGTAATGGCCATAAAGGGGAAGAGACCGGACATACTACTCCCTTTTTGATTTATTATATTTCATACCTTCAGAAGTGCTTTTTCTGTATTACCTCTTCCTTATCATGAGTTTTGAGATCTGATAAATATTCCTAAAAATTATATTTCATTCAAATTCTGTGAAATTATATAAAATTCTGTTAGAATTAAAAGTTTACAAAACAGCTCTACCCTGTGCTTAGGAATATATTAGCCAAAACTCGTTATAGGCTTTTACACATACTTTGCTTTAAAGATAATTTCTCCTAGCATCAAATGCAATAGTTTAAGCTTGTTAAGTTTGTTCACATTATTTTTTACATGAGATGGTATTCTAACTACACCTTTCCCTCCATTGGCCATCTCTAGTGTTAAACTAAAGAAAAAAGAGACTGAGATTATGATGCGTTGAGTTCATCATTAAGATCTATAGTCGAGACAAATAATTGTTTGGAGACAAACAAAAACATTTACAACAAAATGAGTTTAATTCATATAAATTGGTTTATTATAGGGTTATTATAGAAGTTTAGAATTACAACCAAAAAGAGATCTGAATTATGATTTATAAACATTTATGTAAATCATAATAGTGTGCGAACGAACAACACATATATCTCCCCATTAATAACCATTTATATGAGAAAGACTTTTATTTAAAAAGTTGAAACAGATTTAAATTTCTTCAGTTTTATTGCTATTCTCTTCTCTTCTCCTTATTTGACATTAAAAATAACTTTTACTCAAATTATTCAAATAGTAATTGAATTTGTTTTTTGATCTGTATTTGAAGTTTTTATTTCTCGTCTTAATATTCAAATTTTGTGCTGTATTTAGAAGTTTTTTATTAATAATAATTTATTTTTTATTTTAAGTTTTGTCTTTTCTTTTTATTTTTTTTGTCTTAAACTAACAAAATATATGAACAAAACTTTTTTTAAGTAATTATTTTCTTCTTATTTTATATTTTCATTTATTATACAAATCAATTGTAATAATATTCTTATATTTTATGTGAATAAATGGCAAAACATTTGAATATAATTTGAATTTTAAATATTATTTCAATAAAATAGTGTTTCTTATGATTATTTGAATAATTGACAATATATGACAAAACATTTAAATACACTGTAATTATAAACAAATGTATTGAAAATAGTTTTAGTCTAAATTGTCTCAACCCTTAGAATAGATTAGAAGACATAGAGTTTAAAGGAAAAAGAGATTTGGATTAAATTCACATTTCACTACCACTCCTTATATTTACTGAATTGGATTCAAATATCTTTAAAATCAGGTTTATTTTTTAGACAAGTATTATAAATCGATAAATATTTGAGACATTTATTACATAATTAATTAGTGATTTCTTCTATAGATTTTACAAGGATTTGAATAATTGTTTTTAATTAATATCACTTCCACTCCAAGAGTCGTATTCAATCATTTCTATTCGTCTGTCCTTAAGATCGGTTTCGTTTAATTCGTCTATTGTTTGCGAAATAAATTGAATTAATTTTCGGACATTTTTTGATTAATTCCAATACTTTTTCACTGATTCACTGATTCGTGTCTTCTCTTTCTCTGATAACAAATGAATTGCAGTCAGTTTTGAGAGTTTGGCCAAAGACTGGAACGTAATGTCAGTTATGTTTGTGTCTTCCATATGAATGACATTAAGTTTTGGCAAATGTTTATCGATATTAAGGAAAAAGTTATCATTTATTACAAAATTATTCGGAGATTTAAGGGTTAAATGAGTTAAAGATTTGCATTCATTAAGTAATTCACAATTGAAATCGAGAGGACATTCAGAATCATTAGGGCTTTCATTACAATTAAGACGTAAATGAGTTAATCGTTTGAATGATTTAAATGAACTGAAAATTTCGTGAAATTGTTCTCCGCTTTCGGTATAAAAAGAGAAATTAATTTTCGTTAAAAGTTTACAATTGATTGCAATTTCGCGCAAATAAACAACAAATGAGTTATCAATACTTAAATCGGAATAAATATACAAATTCTGTAATTTTGTTAATTTCTTTATACTATTAAACAACGGAATCAATTGGTTTTGAGTCAAATCTTCGTTTAAGACCTTCACTACCAGTGATTCCAAACTGTTTTTATTGTTTTCCACAAATATCTCAAATCTGTTTCCGTCCTCTAAATCATAATTAAAGCGAATTTTCTTCAATTTATTAAATAAAAGCAAATTATTGTCGAAAATTGAGGACATATTTAGATAATTCCGAATATTCAGGTCTGTTATCGACGGACAGGACATCAAAACCTGTTTATTCAACTCCTCATTCCATTGCAATCCGAGGGTTAGTTTCGTTAGTTTTGACCCAAACTTATTGCAAAACCCTTTAACAGCCGATTGAGTCAATTCACTGAACTCGACATTAATTTGTGTTAATTTATGGCAATATTTGACAATCAGTTCAAACACTTCTTCTTTATTCTGAACCCAATCTGAGTTATAAACGGATCTAATGTTCCGACACTTTCTTAGTATTGACTCAATTGCTGTCAGATTTGCTGAACTGTTGTTGTAATCAATTATTTTGATTTCCTTTCGTTTATTAAACACTAATCGCTTCCACTGTTTAGACACACATTCGTATCGAAACATATCATTGAATGA
>JAQFXN010002366.1:0-12848 GCA_034693365.1 Liacarus xylariae
ACAAAAATGCCCCTAATATTATGCAATAGACAGATTAGCGCTAGCGAGTTGCAACTTTCATGATTCTCCTTGTTAGGTGGATGTATAGGCTATAACCATGACTTCCCCTGGTGAATGGTCTATGTAAATGCAGTCTAACATCATTTTTGCTTTCGGTTGGAATTTGAAGATTGACCAATCCTTCTTGTTATGAATAAGTGAATAATTGGGCGATGACTAAAACGGCACCGGCACCTGTGCCCAGGCACCGGTATCGGTGCCTATGAAAAGCGGTGCCCAGGCACAGGCACCGGTTTTCATGAAAAGAGGTGCCCAGACACCGGTATCGGTACCTATGTAAAGCGGTGCTCAGGCACCGGCATCTGAGCCTATGGAAAGCGGTGCCCAGGCACAGGCACCGGTGCTTATGAAAAGAGGTGCCCAGGCACCGTTACCGATTTTGAAATGGTGCCTGAATATTAAAGGGATGCTCAATGCAGTTAAATTCCTCAGTAGTTAAGAACGGAATAAAATTTAAAGAATCGCAAATTTTCACGAGAAACTCAGGCCATCAAATAGAATAAAATATAAGTCTAAATATACAGTTTTTAATATAATAATTCTTGATTTTAAAATAAATTTTTCAATTCAATGTTACAGTTAATTTATCATTATTTTCTTATTATAATAAAATAAAACATAAATAATTCTAACATACCAAAATATCTTATTAAATATAATTTTTAATTATAAAATCATTATTTTAGATCATGAATTTTGAAATCATTTATTTATATAAATTTTATTTTAAATATAAAAATTACTTAGATGATAATACGCTAGAGGGTATTTTCAATCGAGAACATACAATTGTCTTAGGATGTATAAACTCACATATTTAGACAATTTCTAATTAGGGGTAATTCGATGGAGTTTTGGTGACTATATATAATGTCCATCATTTTCAATGTCATTATTTCAAACGGCAATGTGATATTAAATTGTTATAGATTTTAAATAAATATTCAAATTTGCTAACAAACACCATGATGTAGTGTATATATTGGTTATAACATATAGGTTCCATGTCACCGTTTGGGTGCATATGAACAATATTAAATCTGGTGCTGGAGTTTCGGAAATACATTTTTTAAAGAAACATTCTAACATTTGTGTCGGTGCCTGAGGAATATTTTTTCCCAAGAATCACTTTAAAATCGATACCGGTGCCTGGGCATCGCGTTTCATAGGCACCGGTGCCGTTTTAGTCATCGCCGAATAATTTATCGAACAAAATACAAAACTGTAAAATCACTTTAAATTAAATAAAAATTATACTAATTCAATAAAATAAATATTCATGGCATTGCACAAATTTCTTTTATCTCATATCACCTATATTACTTTCTATATGCATTATTTCACATTTATATTGAACATATTTTCCATTGTTCTTATTTAATAAATTGTGGTTTCAGCCTTTTTTAATTCGACAATCACTTTATAAGCTTAATAAAATAAATAATTATTACAATGACAATAAATACAATATAACTAGATCTGTTTAAAATATTGTAATTATTTAACAAATAGATGTGTACTTTGCCTATTCTCATCTGCAGCTAATTTATATTGGTAATTATTAAAAAATTATTGTTTGTAAAATTGAGTATTTTAGAATATTCTATTTATTCTACATCAACCAGATTAAATTAAAAGTTCTCAAATTATTAATATTGAACATTAAATTAAAAATATTGAAAATGAAATTATCTGTATTTCTTATTCACACCATAGTGATACGCATTGCCCAATATGTGACTTATTGATTGAGGACCAGGCATATATTTTTTACGATTATTATTGATTGATTTTTTCTTCTTAAATCCGCTGCTTTTTCTGTAATTATATTCTTTTTCCGCACTTTTAGCTATTAAAGTGATCTTGGGCCTATAGATGTTTTTCAATTTCTTAATTTTCTTTTCTGGTTTCACATGTTTTATGCGTTGCAAGAATTCTTGAATATCCTTATTATCTAGATAATTAAAAAAATAATATTATCATTATTTTAGCTAGCTTTTTTTAAAAAATATAATATTCAAATATTTCACATTGGTAATAAAGTTACACACTTTTTGAGTATACTGGTATTCCATCGTACAGGTTTCTTATTGTCTTGATCACTTTTGGATTAGACTTTGGCTTTTGATATTCTTTTAAATAATTTTGTCGATTCGGCTTTGATTTTTGTATGACATGTTTCGGCTCTTTGTATTCATCTATTTTTTCGATATCGAGTGTTATATCAATGAAACCGTAAACAAATGATGTGTAAAGAGTGATGAAAAAAAATTTCTGAATAAATATATAAAACAATTATTTTAGATTATTTTAGATTATTTTAGATAGAAATTTTACAAAAACACGTTTTACAGTTTTGTAAAGAAAAATACTTCATTTTTATTAGACTGTAAAATTTTAATTCTAAATTAGTTTTTATTATATAAAAAATATATTTTTTTTATTTCAAAAAATTGGAAACTGTCAATTAAAATTTTATTAAAACTATAAGATTTACTCAAATTTTGGGAAATTTAAAGAATAACCATGGCCAAAGTATCAATTGATTTTTTTCGAAATCATATCTCTTCTTATTTTTGAGAAGGATTATTTTCACGAAGTTAGAATCAAAAATATGAAATGGTTTGTTTTTATAAAACATACATGTTCATTCTTACAATGCACAAAAAAAACTTCTTGAGAAAAAATTTTCTGGAATTTTTTTTTACATTTCATTAAAGAAAATTATTATTAATTTTACTTGGTTTAGGACCTAGATCCAGATACAGTATATTGTCTAAATTGTTCAACTGATAAAGTTATAAATACTTTTAACTCCTAAGTAATATTTAATTAATAAAAATACATATCAAAAAGCAAATAACATAAAAAGTCATATTTTACATAATTACTATATAGAATTTTTTATTTTGAAAAAATATAGATTGCAAATTTCCAAGAAAACTATTGTTAATAAGCATTACTGATGAGATAATTACATTGCTGTGAGTTTACAGTTATTTAATAATAATGATTCTGTAATGCAATCGCATTTAGAATACAATATTCCTATCCTAATCATAATAATATACTTAAAAATACATTTAATATTGAATGTTCATTCTCGAGAAATAAAAATAATATTATAACATAGTATAAGCTAAAAATATCTCAACATACAACATTGTTTAATATAAAAATTAATAGAATATTTATCACTAAAAACAAAGATATATTTTTTATAAAATAAACAAGCCAGAATACAAAGTAGCTGAATGTGGATATAAAATTCTATAATAGATTGACAATAGATTTAAATTTGCCTAGTAGATCTTTTTGTTGCAAAATTGAATATAGTAGCTAAAAATAATATGCATAATCATAGAATAATTGATTCACTAATAATTTTTTAAAGCAAAAATAATTTTTGATAACTTTAAATATTAATTAAGCTTTAATTGTACATTAGATATTTAAAAAAAAATCTAGTTTGCAAATTACAAAATCATCTTCAACTACATACCTTTAACATTTGACCTCGGATTAGAAAGTCATATAACTTTCTTTAAATAACTCACAGAACAAAACACAAATAATTTAAATTAGATTTTAATTTACAATTATCTATCAATTTCTATAAAAGAGGAAACGAATATTTTGATTGAAACAAATTATTAGCAAATAATTTCTTAAATCACGAAATATGCCGCACATTCATGTCAGTTATGTGATCGCCGTGTTTGGAGAAAAACGAGGTCTTCCTATATAATCAAAAGTAAAAATAAAATACTTTGGTTTGTACTTAATATTTTTTTAAAATAAGATTTCTGTATAATTCTTATTGTAGCTCATTTCTTTATAATGCTCTGCATGTATTATACTTGTTTGGCCACATTTTATAATGTAATATACATAATATAGTTTACAGTGTAGTTAAATTCTATACTATGTGTTGTGTATAATGTGACTGAATATCTTGTTTTTTTCTGTTCAATTAATTTCTTATTTTGCTTATTTCCGACTTTTATTCATTTTGTTGTTTGCGGTTTGTATAATGAGAGCACATTTAATATATGATCATATTATGTCAATAATATTGCTGTCAGGTGTGTAACCGATTGGAACATAAAATTTATCTATTGAAAAAGGGGGGAAAAGGAGAGTTAAAATTGTTTATTTTTCTTTAAGTTGACTTAGATATTGGCAGAAAGAGATATAAGAAAAGTTCATAAAAGGTAATAAAATTTTAATTTAAATAATTATCGATTATTTTTGTCAGATTTATAGATACAGTATGTGCTGTTCTTGTTGTATATACAGTTAGTGTCTTAATCTATCACCTATTTAACAGATCTTAGGGCTAAATAAATGTAAGAAAATTTATGAATGTTTGTGAAAAGTATAGACAAACAATAAGAAAAATTTCTTCACAGGTTGATTTTTGGAAATCATTATACACAACCATTTGAACGGAATAGTAGATGGGGAGAATTTATTTGTTAAATTCCATTTTGTGAATACAGCTAAATTTTGAATAGCTAAAATTTAATATTTGTTTTAAGAAAAAAAAATGATAACTAATAGAAAGTTAGAATTAGAATAAATATTCACGCCAAATCCAGTAGAATTCACTTTTATTTTTTAATTCAAAAGTAGATATTTTTGCAAATATAATTAATTACAGTTTTAGTTATAACTTTGCAAAATAAAAATCATCGAAGATTCAAAACATTTTTTATAACTTGTAAATGTTATAAATGAAATTATATAAAATGAAATGATATTATTAATGCTTTCTATGAGCTATTGTTTTGATGGACATTGATAGACTGCTTACTTTAAGCCTGTCTCATTAACAAATACTAAAAGAGTTTGTCCCACCTTAGAATTGATTCAGAAATCTAATAATGACTTATGATTCAAACAATAACAGTTTATATAAAAATTATTCTTCCAATGCTAAATTTTCTTCTTAAATTTCAAACTTAATTTAAAAACAAACTATTTGTAATAATCTAATAAAATTTTCATAACACATACAGCCGTCTAGATTTTAATAGTTGCAGTGAAATGCTTTATTCTGATTCATTAGCTTTGAGTTTTAATATTTGATTAATCAGCGACCGATTTGCAAAATATCAATTTTAATTCAAGTCGAGTCACACATACAAAATCATAATATGAAAATTTTATTTTGAATTATTTGATATTAATCTTAATCTTTCGGTAAAAAAATTAATCAAATATTAAAACTCAAAGCTAATGAGTAAGAATCAAGCATTTCTCTGAAACTTTTAAAATCTGGACGGCTGTACATATATTAAAACTAAATTAATTACTGTATAAATTATTTAGAAAAACAATTTTCTTGTGACAGGAAAAGATGTTTAAAAAATATATAAACATAAATTCACTAATGTTACCAGTTCGGTAAGCAAATATAAGAATATCTATTTTATTCTAGTTAAATTTAATTAAGAGAAACTATTGTTTACTTTGAGGTAACAAGTTGATTTTTATATCTTACAATAGTTACATAATAATGAGCCTATCACAAGGTAATTTATGCTGATATTTCGATAATTTTATCGACACTGCAATGAACTTATTATGATCAATCTACTTTTAACTGTTTTAATTGAATAATTATATTATAATTTTTTGAATTGTTAGGAACTGTAAGATTTATGTTAGATTTTGTAATAATAACTTTTTAACCTTTATATTTAGGATAAATACAACATATTTTTTCATATTTCATCATAATTTCATATGGCTTTATTCTGTCAAAATAATTTTAAAAAATAAAATTATGATGTTATGTTAGGACATGCTCTTCAATATACAGTATATAATGAATGTATGAAATATACTTCAGAAAACATTCTACAAATAAGTGAAAAGATTTTTATAAACAGATTAACAGTTCTTGTGCTAAATGAGACATTAGAAAATTGTTATAATTGTTGTTTTGATTTATTATTATAGCACATATTCTTTATGTTTTATTTTACTAAAGTCGTTTTTCTGGTTTTATCATGTTTATCAAAATTCATTCAAACAATATAATATTTATTAATATTATCCATAAAATTGAATAATATGTTTGAATAATAGTTAAAATGATTGACATAAATGATATATTAATAAAAACTGTATAATAAATATCTAACGCCTAAATTATAATTTAATTGTTTTTATAAAATGATTTCTGGATATTATCAATTAATAATTTATTAAGAATTATATATATATTAAGAATTTGAAATAATAATTAATGAATACAATTTTTTATATTTAAGCATTTTATTCGAAATAACTTTTTCAATTATGTTATGCAATTTCGTATTTGGCTCTAGCGAGTTTCTACTCTACCGATATGTTATACTGTTATAGATATGCGCTGCTCATGTTTTATATACAGGTCGAGTCTTAACCTGTCACCTATTTGACAGACCTTAGAGTTGAATTAATATAAAAGATTGATGAAAACTTGTGGAAAATGTATATAAATGATAAAAATATTTCTACTCAAGATGATTTTTAGAAATTATCATACGGAGTAAATTGAAGAGTATAGAAAGTGGTAGAAAGTTTATTTATTAATTCGCCTTTCTGAATACAGCAATATGTTTTTATAAGTAAAATATAGTATTTGTTCTAAAAAAAATTCTTTAAAAAATAAATACAGGAGAAAGTTAAAATTATATTATTTTTAAACTTATACCGACAAGAATAATTTTTATTTATTTATTCATTATTAGATATTTTACAAAATATAATTACAGTTTTAGTTTAAACTCTGCGATATAACGCAAAAAAATTGTAGATTGTTTTAAAACCCTATTTATTAATAATACTATTTATTAAAATGTTTAATGCGTTTATTAATTTATTGATGCTTTTAATTAACTATTTGCTTTTTTAGCTTAATTAATGCTTTAACAGAAATTGAAAGATTGCTCCCTTCAAACCTATTTTCATTAACAAAAACTAAAAACTAATAAATATATTGAATGTATGAAATAAACTTGAGATAACATTCTGCAAATCTCTGAAAAGAGTTTTATAATAAGATCAACATTTCGTTTCCTATTGTTAAAAGAGAAATTAAAAAATTTTAATAATTGTTTTTTTGATCTTATCATACTATAATTGTTTTCTAGTTTTAACTTGTTTATCAGAAATATTCATTTTGTTTATATAATATATCATTACTATTAGCAATAAAATTGAATAAAATATTTGAAGAACAATTAAAATGATTTACTTAAATGATATATTAATAAAAACTGTATAATAAATATCTAACGCCTAAATTATTATTGAATTGTTTTTATAAAATCAATTCTGGATAAGGATATTAAGAATATGAAATAATAATGATGAATACATTTTTCTTATATAAAAAACATTTTTATTTAAAATAATATTTTACACATTAAGAAAGGCTAAATTCTTATTGATTGTTAGATGTAATTAGATTGTTAAAACATAAGATCTATATATTGTACATGTATTACATAATAATATAATATTTACTAATAGAATTTATTTGTGAATAGGAAACACTAATTATTGAATTTGTCAACAAAATAGACCATACATGGAGAACACATTAACATTATACCTGTGCAAACTGTAAACAATGCTATATAAAGACTATAATTATATAGCAGCACATTAGCATTGTAGTCTACGGAATATGAAATTTCGGAATGTTTTGTGAAGTTTTGTAAACAATGCTAATGTGTTCTCCACGTATGAAATAGACAGAAGTAGTATTAATTAGATTTATTAAAACGTTCATTTTATTAGTTAAACTGTGTAAATTTATTTCAAACGGATGACACAAAAAAGAATCTTCTTTAATCTTAATAAGATGACTACGTGTTTCAGTATAATAGTAATATACAGTTAAACATTGAGTAAATAATTTTTTAAAAACATTAGTCAAATGTGAATACATTTCGTCATAAGAAGTTTGATTAATATAGACTGAAAATGGTAGAGATATTCGCCACCGTTCCTCTCACTATGTGTGTATTACAGAGAAGCATACATTTTTCTGCTTATAAGTCCTCTATCAAACGTCTTATGAAGGAATAATTTCTCAAATATATTATTTTAGTAATAAACTTTACAAAATTGTTAATTTTATTTTTAACTGTATATTACAATTATACGGAAACACTTTTTTTGTTAGTAAGTTTATTAAGATTAAATAAGTTTCTTCTTTAGTGTCATCCCTTTGAAATAAATTTACACATCTTTATTTCGAAATTTTATTGTCAAAAATAATATTTCAAAGGGTGATTTCCTGTGTTTAGACTGTATAGTTATAATTATTATAAATAATTTATTTATTATCAAGTTATTAATAACTAACACTATTATGGCTTTAGGTAAAAATTAAGGTAAAACAAAACATTTCATTATTTCTCTTTAATTTGATATTTTGCCAAATTATTCTTATAAATAAAAAAGCATGGGACCGCTAAAATACGTTTCAAATAATTTGCCCTTTCCAAAAAAGATGTCAAATTTTATGTTGATTTTGAAATTATTATTAATATTAATTTCAAGTTTAGCCAAGAGCGCAAGAGTCAGGAGGTATAGTTGGGGATATATTGTAAAAAATTGTCTTAAAACGTTAGAGGGAGGAGGTGGTATAAAAATTTCCCAAATATGAAAAATGCACGAGGAAGTAAGGAAAACACAATTATTTTATCTGCTATGCACAAATTCAGTAGGGACATTTTGCTAAACCTCAACCCCAGCGGAGGGGGAGGTATTCAGGCTACATTTTCTTGGCTACCTCTGGTTAATTTAATTTAATTATTTTATGAATAAATTAATTGAATTTATAAGCTGTAAATTTATTATAATATATTTAATTATTCAAATAAATTTCAAACGTACATCCATTTTTAGATGTTCACAACGGTAGTGCTATTAACCTATTACCTTTTTCGTTGTGTAGGTCGTTTGTGAGATTCATAATAAATAAGCTATAAATAATAAAGTAATAAAAAAAATAAATTTTAAAAATAAAAAAGAAACTTTATTATTCTTAAAAAATTAACTTTAACAAAAATTTGATACAAACTTTTGTGCAGAATTTTTTTTTAAAATTTATAATTCTAGAATTATTAAAATTTAACATGCTTGTTTGGATTACTATTGAAAGCGATAATTTAAAAAATTTATTATACTATATTATATTTATAGAAGGGGCATCACATTTATTATGTCAGGGTCAACTATACTTTTTTCTATGCTCTTCGAGAACTGGCTGCTGCAGCAGCTGCTGCTTTAGCTGCTTTGGCTGAATTCCATAAATCCATCACTTTTCTATCGCCACTACCCAGTGATAACCCTTGTAGGCCACCACCATTTAATCTAACACTGCCACCTTCACCTGCATTATTCTCCCGGCCCTGACCACTGGCAACATTTGTGCGAACCTCTTCAATAACTGGTCTAATATCTTGAACAATTCGTCGATAGGGCACAATTATTTCGCGGAGTTCTTGGATAACCGGTCGCACGACTTCGTGGATAACTTTGTGCGGCTCTTCTTCAGAACGTGTAGACTCCACTTCACCCTTAGCTCCTATGAAAAATATACACATATGGTTAGAATCTAAATATTTTCAGGTTTATTGTAAACATTTAAAATAATTTTCTTGTTGATAATAATAACTTTTTAACATGGAGAAATTTTTGTTCAAATGATTTAATGATAGTTACTTAAACTTTTCAATAATTCAAATAATTTTTCTACCTTGTTGATGAACCTGTTGAACAGAAACACTGCTTGATTTCGATCTATAAACTATCTTTACTGGCAATTCCAGTGCCGGTATTTCAATCACTTGTGGCTCAATAGGTTCTTGGGGTAGATGTAATTCTCTAATGTTCAGGTCCCAATTAGATTTGACAGCTGCTGGTATTACTCCATTTGCGTAGGTGTAGGCAATTATCGCCAATAGTATTAATAACTATAGTAAAAAATAAATCAAATCTATAAAGCATTTTCAACACAATATACACATATTATATATATTAATTACCTTAAACATAATTAACTAGAAATTTATTAATTAAACTTAATTTAAAATTAAAATTAACAGTTTTAATCATATGAATGATTGTCAATCCCATAATGAAAATCAATTTATATATGAATTTTTCAAAGCGAAAAATAAAAATATATTTTAATTTATAAAACGAAAAAAAAGAGTTGAGATTTAAAATTTTAACTTTATTTGAAATGTAGCTTTTTTTTGTACAGTACCATACCATAATTCTGTAATTTATGGTTTTATGATAGTTAATTTTTTGAAAAAAAAATTGAAATTAAACATTTAAATATTGATTTGCTTAAAGATCAATATTTATTTATCTAGGAAAAGATTGAATAAATTGATTTGTTTTTTTATTTGTTTAAAAAGCTTTTTATTTATTTTTGTTTTACAAAATATTCTTTACGACTGTAATCTAATTTTTAACCTCATATGTAATTAGGGATTTTACAGTTAATTTTATTATTGGACAGTCATTGACTCATAATTTGATAAATAAATTTACAATTATTTTTATATTAGTACTTAGACTATAGAAAATAAGTTGCATGATGTTATAAAGAAGTATATTTTTTAAATTCTATTTAATTTTATTTAAGCTAATCAGAAATCATATTTATTTTATAAAGGATTCTGAAATAATTTTATTTATAAACCGTTTAATAGTTTTATTATAAAATTAAAATTATAATTAACAGAATTAACTGTATTTATTTAAACAATCTTCAATCTTAATTTGTTTCGTATATTAGTATTATTTCAACACTTTCATCAATAAAACTAATCATGTTAATTTTATTAATAAAATTCAGATTCACATTATATTAATTTTTATCAATTAATAAAAGTTTATCTAGAGTTAGGTAAAAGAAATATTTCTAGAAAGTTTCTCGAGAAACATTTCACAAAAGAAAGTTTCTTATAAAAGTGAGAAATTTTCTTATAAAAATTAAATTATCCAATTTATAATCTCTAACTCAATTAAATTCGGTAAAGAAATATAATTTCTACGTAAACATCGAATAAAACATGATACTAAGCTTTATAATTGACCTCCCATAAGAAGAATTGTCAAAATATAAATTACGTAATGTATTTATATATAAAATTATGAAACATTTGTTGTTGCATTTTTTTCCCTATGCAAAATATACTATGTTATAATATATTAATAGTATGTAATTTATGAATAGTACTGTAGATATACTGAATAAAGTTTTATTTCCATCTAATTTTGTGGCATATAATTGGGAAACATTGGGGGCTCTGATCTTTTACCAACTAACTCTGGAAGTTACCCTATTTGAAGATCATTTTCTAAATTATTTCATCATATTTTGTTCAGCACATCAGGCTGATGTAAGTGATTATAAAAATTTGGGCAGATGAGTAGGTTGAGGGGTTTTTCAGGGGGTCAAACTTCGGAAATGTCAGTTTTAGACCCCATTTTTTTGCTAAACTAAGTGATCAATTGGCACAATATATATATTTTCGTAAAGCTTGAATAAAGCCAAATCTAATCAAAAACAAAAAATTCTTCGGCGGTAAGTGGCCAGCGCCGACTTGATCCCGACGATAATAGCCAGAACCGTGTCAGATATGTTTGAACTCTTCTTTGCATGAGGTTTAAGAAAATACATAAATGACGTGTTTAATTAATTAATTTAATGCTTTTTTACAGTTACAGATTTCAACATTGACCTTCCATAGAGAGAAATATTTCTTGATAATATTAATAATTTCAAGAAATTATTCTGGAAATATTTCCCCGAAATAATTCCTTTTTGTCCAACACTAACTTGTGAGTTTATCTTATAAAACAAAATATTTATAAATTAATATTAGGTCAATTGTTTATTATGTATATAAAAGTCTATATAATAATCGATTATAAAACAAGTTATTTCATCTCAAAATATGAAATAATATAATTCTTCCCCCTTTGATGATGAGGTTTTCAATTTGAACAAATTAGTTCAATAAAAATTTGATTTAACAATTTTATCGATCGATTAGCATGTCGATCACAAATTATAAAAGTAAAACTGACCTCAAAGCTTTAAAATCTAATTAATTTTTAAAAACCAGATATTAAATGTAGGAAAAAATAATATTGAAAAATATCTTAATATTAATTATTTAATTATTAATTTAAAAATATATATATTGAAACAATTGTGCTTTAGCAAATTATTTTAATTATGTAATATTTCTAGGAAGAACTACATCGTCAATACTAACTAGTAAAACAACATATCAAAAACACAAATCGAGTAAAAATTTATAAAAAAAATTTAATTTTTTATAAATGAAACAAGATGATTTTGATAACATTTTAGATTTTTAGAATATTTATTATCGAAATATATAATAATGTTTAAAGTTGTGCTAGATCAGGCCTTGCCTTGAGGTTAGATGAGCACAATTTGCACAGTGTTGATGTGACACCTCAAAAATTGTGCCCAAAACGTATTATCAAAAAGTTGATCGACGCGAAAGGTCTGGGAAAATTTTTGTTCTATCTAAATCAAATATGCTGAATTGATTATTGATGCCTTTAATTTTTAAAAGTCTTAAAAAACATTCGAAATTGTTGTCTTTGTTTGTCAAATTATTGTTTTTAGCTTTTATCTCATAAATTAGCCTGTTTTCGAGTTTGAGACTATTTCCAATCGATTCAGCATGTGCGAATTAGTCAGAATCGATGTCTCAAGTGTTAAA
>JAQFXN010002367.1:0-12847 GCA_034693365.1 Liacarus xylariae
TAATATCTGTGAAAAAGCCTTTAATTGCAAACACAGAAAAATTATTATGTGTTGTTTTTGATGCCTGTCATTCAATTATTGTTTGCATATGTTTTTTGGATAATTTGAGAAATCCATGAAAAAAGTTTTGATTAATCCAAAGGAAAAAGCGGTTCTAATTATAGGTTTTATACATTAAATAATTCATAAAAATTGTTTTAAAATTAAATAATTTCCTGAATGGCTGTGATTCGGGTTTCGGCACTAGTCTGGCCCTACGTTTGAATGCAAAGGGATTTAGAGTCTATGCGACATTTCTAAGGGTTTCGAATGCGGGTTCACAACAGTTACTCAATTCGTGTGAATTTGTGATCTAAATGGTTGTCATGAAAATGGATGTAATCATCGATGAAGAGGTCAGAGAAGTCTATAGTAAAGTATGCGGAGATCTCGAGATGAATGGACTGCAGTTGTGGTCAATTGTGAATACCGCGGGATATATATGCCTGCCTTTCAACTAGAATGGGATACTTTGGATGAGTTCACAGACCTGTTTGCAGTCAATCTGTTGGGTGTTATTCGAGTGACCCGTGTTTTTCTACCTCTCATTAGACGTTCAAAAGGTATTTATAAAGAAGTTTTAAAAGCATTGCATAAATAATGGCTTAAATTCAATAAATTTATACAGAAATAAGTTTTTTTCTTGTTGTACTTAAATTTTAAAATAATCTTCAGTAGATCTTTTAGTATCTGTTAGAAAATAACCCTTAAAACCTTAAATATGCTGAATATGGGGGCATTAACTTCTCACTTCAAAAGATAAAAAGAATTCAAGGCAAAATGTTATATTAAAAACCATAAATAGACAAATTTTGAGATTAAAAACATGTTTTTCTTATATTGTAGGCAAAAAAAGACTGTTGAAAACACCCTCCTCTAGACCCCCCAGCCATATTTTACCCTCCCCTAGGCTCTTTCTTAATACCACCACTCGCTGTGGACCTACGATATCACGGCAGGTAATGTAATAGCAGAAGATAAAACCAAAAAATAAACCTTTTGTTTCACTCTTGAACTGACCCTATTTGAAAATCATTTTTGTTAATTTTACATGATTAAAATAAAGAATAAATCATGCTGATATTTGCTAAGCAATAAAATGCGCATGTTATCAGATGAAAATAATTTTCAATCTTTTATCATTAACTAGATTTGACTGTACATTAAATGAGTGCATCTGAAATTATTAGCTCGATCTGAAACTAATAAAACTTTATAAGGCTTTACAGTTATTTAATCGCTTAATGATTAAGCTTTAATCTAATGTAATTTTTGTTCACCTATTTAATATTTGGTCTCTACTTGGTCGATTAAACTAAAAATTTGTAATTTCATTTCTAAAAATTGATTTTTAAAATTCGTGTCTTTTATTCGGGTTTTATACTTATTGTTGATATATTTTCTTAATCATATTTATTATTTTTATGAAATTCTCGATTGAATTATAATTTTCTCATAAAAACATTGCTATTAGTAACCAGATATTCTATCTTATTATAAGATCAGGTGATAAAATCAAATCGGGAATATAAATATTAAATCCGCAAAATAGGGAACAACCCTTCATATCGGGAAAATAAAACCTTGTTTTTTGAAGTCTATTACACCCCATATTATCAATATGATAATATTCCCCACACCCATACGAACTAATATTGATCGGGAATTCCCGGGTTCTAGAGATTATATATTTGTTTTTATCCCTTCACTTAAGAAATGGAAATATTATACATATCATTGGATTATTGAGAAATGAGTTAATGGTAAACATTTGATTGATAAAAATTTATAAACAATGAAATGTCAGAATTACAATATAAATGCCCAGAGATTTGACAATTTCATCGGAAAAAGTGCTAAATTTCACTCGTAAAGTCGGAAGATAAAATAGTGAAAATTCCGAATCAAATTTCCTTCTGATATATCATAAACAATAAATAGTAAATGGTAAAATTTTAATTACCATACTAAAACCGGTTTCAAAAAGTCAATTTTTCTACTAGACTAGGACTACTGTCGACTTTTGTAATTAGAATTTTCACAATTTTATTTGTAAGTTTAAAAATTATTATAATTTAACTATTATAAAGGTATTTTTTTAGTAATTGTAAATTTGTAACTAATAACAACTGGGAAAATGTCAAATCTGAAAATCCTTAAATTTTTTATCTACTTTTATAATATACTTAGTGCCTTGAAATTGATTTGATCTTGCTAAATTTTTCTAATAAACTGCAAAATGCTCTTATAAATTCTCTTATATAATAATGTAATTATATGAAAGTCAAAAATTGTGAAACTATATTAATATAACAATACATAAAACAAACAATGAATTTTTGTTTTTTTTATAGAATTTCAATAGAATTTATAATGCATTCTGAAGATTATACCTTTAATATATGAATTCACATAAGAATAAGTAAGAATTCACCAAGAGCCTTGGCATGTCTAGGAGCTAATGCTTGTAAAAATTTAAAAACAAACCACCTTCCTTTTTTACTCCAACCTTAAAATACATAATAATAATAATACAATAAGCTAAGTTGCATGCTAAATCTGGTGAATTTTTTGCACATTTGTTGTTGTTTTTTGCAACTAGTCATTGAATATCCCTGATATTATGAACTCATGAAAGCAGGATTACTAAAAATACTTTAAATTCTTGTTTTTATAGAAATTATCTTCAAATCTTTGATGTGATTAGAATCGATTGCTTGAATGCTTATATTTTCTAACTTAATTCAGTGGTCTATAATGAATGTCATTTCCATGAAGACCAATAGTATTTCTCGACACGATCTTAATAAGTAAAGCATTCTAAATACTATAAATCAATATTTTAAGTTTTTTAAATATTTTTAATCAAGATATGATGTAATTTAAGTATTTCAATGTAAATGTATTGAATTGCTAAACAAAATTGGTTAAGAATTCAAAAACTAATTTAATTATTAATGAAATATTCAGCAATATGCGATTTACTAATGCATCGAAAGCCAAATAAATCTTATTAAATAAATAACACAATAAGAAATAATTATTTTTTGATAACTGGTTTTGGTTACCAATTTTGATTTCGAGAGGAGTCTTTCGAATTTGGTTTTATAATTAATTACCACTCTTAGCATCAGTATATCAGAATCGCATTAATTTATAACTTATTGTTAATTTTATTAGAGCAGATGTATAGCTAAAATACCCCTTTTCTCGAAAATTTAAAATAACCTTTAAATTTTTAAGTCGAGTTTAACTCCCTTTGCATTTTTCATTTTATGTTTACTTAGGATTTTAATCAAATTTTATTAGAATACACCCAATATCTCCCTGTTTCGGCCACTTGACTGTGTCATAGAGATTACTTAAAATACTATTGATTGGTATTTTTTGCAAAAATTGACAAAACTCTGCTATTTTATATATACAGTAAATATAATTAAATATTTTAAAGTTTTAATTAGTATTTCATTGAATATAAACCCAATAATAAATAAATATATTAGAATGCTCTATTAATAACAAATGCAATAATGAATCAAACTGTATAGAAAATAACATTTACTAAACGCCAGTGAATTTCATTAAAAGCCTGTATGTGTGATAGACTATATCATTATTTCTGTTCATTTATTTTATTATTAATGATTAGATAATATATTTTCAAAATATTTTTATTAATTTTGATTTTTATAACTTATAATTAGAATATTTTAGAGTTTGTTATTTATTCGCTGTGATGTCAAACAAATTAGAAAAATTATAAATTGAAGTGCATTTCATATATTCCTACACAAAAATGCACTACTCGTACAAATATTTAATATAACATAGTTACAATTATTGATGTTCGCTTTAATTCAGCTCAACATTTCAAAATTTTTAATTTTTTCAAAGAGGAAAGTCAGGGATTTTATTAGAGTTTAATCAAAAAGCCCGGACTCTAAATTGTTTAATGTCTGATATAGTTTAGCATAAATTTTAATTAACTTTATTTTTAAATAATGATCGTTCGGTAAAATATTAATAATTTGTGTTTTTTGTGTAGGATTTTATAAAAATATATATAAAACAAATAAAAGCTAAGAAGAACTTATATTATACTGTATATAATATAAAAATATTTCTGCTTGAAAGTAAACTCTTTTTCATTTGCACATAAATAAAAGATTTTGTTGGAGAGCAGCAGCAGCTCTGGACTTGTTGTATGGTATTATATGAGAGAATATCGTGACCATAAACTTGATGTGCTATCAAATTGTTTATTACAGTCTAAGCATAGCTTAATATTAATCCTTGAAAAAGCTTTTATATAAAAATAAATAAAATTCTTTTTCATAAGTATTGCTCGAAATTATTAGCTGTAATATAAACTTCAAAAAACATTTCAGTGAATTATTTATGAGTTAAGTCTTAACAGAAGAAAAAGTGAAATTAATTTATTTACTCCACATTAAGTCTATAATTCAGTCATTTATATTCCAGTTCTTGATTCCAAAAGATTAAAATCTATATAAAAAATAGAGAAATAATGTTAAAAATTTATAAAATTAATTACTTTTCAACTTAAAACTAATAAATCTAATTAAAGGTATCTAATCTTAAAACTTAATGAATAATTGATAAATATTTGACACTTAAATGTTTATTAAGAATAAGAATATTTGGAATAAAGTAATGAAAAGTTATTGACAATAATTTATTGATTGATATATTAATAGTTTTGACATATATTCAGAATTTATAATGTTTTGACCGAAACTTTTATTTATGATTCTGTGCTCTAAGACTATATGAGTTGGAGTCGAAATGACGACTACATTAACACAAACCGAATCTCATTAATAATGTGCCAAAATATTAATATAGGAATACCGAGAGGTTGGACAAAATGAAAGAACCAAAGTCTACACTAACAGAGAAGACTATTCTTTCTGTGGACTACAATAATAATGAAAATGAACTGAACTGTAGGGAGTCGTTGGGGGCACACATACTGTACATACACTCTCTCTCCACTACAACTGTAATGATTAATGTTTCAAATGTTCAAACATTAATGCGAACCAAAAGTGGCTACAATTCTGGCGAACCGGACCTAACCATACCATAAGATTCTGTTCATAACATCATTCAATATAACATTTACTATACGTTTAAATAAATATTAAAACTGAAGTTTTTTTCTGTCAATTCATAAAATTGTTTGCTTTTGTTTCTCAAATGTCAGTTCTGTGTGTTGTGTGAGTTGAGGATCGGAATAACTTTATAGAATATTACAGTAGAGAGTATAGTGTGGTATAGACTATAATGTGTTTGAATATGCATTGGAAGTGGACTCGAAGGCAAACCACATCCAACTGCTGTCTGATTCTGACTTGAGTTGGAGAACATCTCTCTGACAGAAGACAGTGAGAGTAAGATTTGAAACAAAGCCATCCAAATGTTAAACTTAATGAGCCCTTGCCTTAGGCTTCAAACCATCGTTTTATGATTACTTAAGTTATATTCTGTCAAAGAATTCATAGAAAGACATGGCATTTGATCAGTTGATAAGTAATGAATTTATTATTTTTCTTATTCCAAATGAATTTTTTCATATTTAAAGCATTAATTTCAACAAAATTCCAGTTTTTCATAGGTTTTCAATCTTTCCATACCTTTCATTAAACAATTTTTCATTTCTCTTAACCCCTGAATACGAGAGCGAAAGCGTCCGATAATTCTTCACAACTTATCTGTAATTTTATTTAAACTTATCTTTGCTTTTAATAAAGTAATAAAAACTCAAATCTCGGCTCAAATAACGCTATAAAAGCATTTCACTTGAATTTAGAAGTGATTTGAATTTTAAACATTCTGTCCATTGATTTGTTCGGAGAATTTCCATCAAAAGCAATGTTTTATTTGCGACAAAACATAACAACTCTTATTGTTTCTCAATATCATTATCGATAGTCAAACTCGAGTCGAACACCATCTGAGAAAAGGATCGGAATTCTCGACGTAATATAAATTTTACAATTGCAGCAAACATTAAAAGTTATGGCACTTACCGGTGCTCTGATGTTGTAAACCTATTTAGGGCTTTCTTTTTGCAAATGTAATAAAACGGTTGACGGGCTCTAAACGACTCACTCGACTCCTTCTCCTTTTGAGACATTTAGTGGAGAAGAGAAACAAAATTTGGATGAGTTTTAGCTTAACTTTAATGACTGTTCACTCCCATTCCATTTCCAGACTATATGTGCAAAAGAGGGGCCAAACTGTCATTTGTTGCTAAATGCCTTCAAATGTCTTGTTTTTGACATTAATTAAAATTCTGGCTATAAATCACTTCAAATATGTTATTAATTTGATTTCTTGGAAAACTCTTATTTCGATTTAGAGCTTATAATTCGATTGAAAACTATTAAGGGCTGACACCGGGCTTTAATTGATCTCTTTTTTCCCCTTCAAAAAAAAATTTCAAAATAAGAATCATTTAATACAACTTAAGAACAAATTGAAAAAAATATAAAAACCTTTTAAACACAACTCAATTACTGGTAATTATATTTTTTATAAATCGATTTAAGACATGAAAAACATATTTTTAATTAAATAACCATTTGGTTAATGATTACGCGCTTTCTTACAGTTTAACGCCAAATGACTTTCTATACAAATAACTTATAAATTCATGTAATAATAATTTAATGTTATTCTTAAAAAATGTTGACAAGAGATTCTTTACTAATTATAAATTATATTACAAAAAAATTAATCAAAAGGTTAATACATTTAATGATATAATTTTAAAATTTAATTTTAAATAATTTGTTATCGAATTAATTAAATCTAAAAAAGTTTTTGTTCAAAGTTCGATAGCATTGTATATATGGTTAACACGAACTTTGCATTATCACAAGAGTCCCATTGGTTGCACAGTTCTGCACTCCATTACACTTAGTGCTAGTGATGGCCGAATCGGTGTTGTCCTTATCCGAGGCGTTCAACAGGTCAGTCCTACTCCGGCGCTTCCTCTCCAAAGTGCCGTTCAGTCGTGTAAAACTAGTGCTGTTGTGGTTGAGTCTGGAGTTACTGTGGTTTAGGTTCGAATTGGGGTAGTGTTCGTCCATTCGCTTCATTTTTCTCCTCTCCATTGTGTTCATCGATAGGGGAGTTTCGGTCACATTATTGTTGGATAAGTGATGTTGAGATACACTCTTCGATCGGAAGCTTTCGTTAATAGAATTCGTGCGATTCAGTGTTGAGCTCAGTGTCGAACCATTGGATATCTCACAAAATGGATTTACTCTAATGTTTATTTGATGTGGAAATTCAGTGTCCATTACTGTAGAGCGCGATAGGTAGCCATTAGAGGCCGCGGCCACCAATGTATTGGATATGTGACCATTGGACCGGTGGTGTTGTGCAAACAGATTATGATTACTGTGACTAAACATATGGTTGTGATTAGTGTTGGCCTTCGGGTGTTTCTCTTTGGGCAGTTTGCCTAACGTCCCATTGGAACGGGGGGTTTGCTGTTTAAGGCGCAGTACACACAACACTATACAGACGATAAACACCAGTACGACAGCACCAGTGGCTATGATTATCACTGAATATAATGTCTTGTCGTTGTCAGTCTTGACGGTACCGATGTTTCCACTGATGTTGTTGTTGTTGTCGATCGGATCCTTTTTATGTCCCTTCTCTTTAATAATCTCAGAGCTGGGCTGTGTCTTAACCATAAAGATGTTGGAGAATTCTGAAGTTCCGGCGACATTAAAGCACTGCATTTTGATGTCATATGTAGTGTCCGGTAATAAATGGGTTATTATGTGGGATTTGGTGTTCGCCCCCATCGCCGCCACTTTAAGATAATCGGCCGCAGAATCAGAGGTGCGATAGTAGATGAAGAAGCCTTCGATGGCCACTGAGTCGATGTCATAATAATCCCATTTCATAGTTATAGCAGAGGGACTAACCGGTTCCGCGTGAGTAATGACGGGTCCATTGATGGGCTTTTTCATCGGCGGTTCTTTAAATAAAGTGAATTTTATAGAATTCGGACCCAATTTGTTGTCGTTATTCGAATAAACCGCTGCTATTCTGAACCGATATTTGGCACCTGTTCTTAACCCATTCACGGCATACGAGTGTATGTGCGGTGCGATATCGTCGTCCACTGTATTCCAATCCCCTTTATTCCCAATCTCTTTGTATTGAACTTTGAAGAACATAATGGGCAGTCCATCGTTTGCGGGCACATCCCATCTGACCATAACTGAGTCTTCGCTCAATCGAGTGATGTCTGGTCTCGTGGGCGGAATCATCCGAACCCCTTTGTTCTTGTTCTTTCGCCTCCTATTCTGTGTCGGAAGTCTATTAAAGAGGTCCTCTTCTTCGTCGGTCAGTTCAGGGTCTGCGCTGTTGTCGATGGGATCGGATTCGTCCTCGTCTTCATTGATTGGGCTTTCCTTAACGTTTTGATTAGAATCTGTTTGACTTAAACCCACGACATTGACAACAGAAGTGGCATAAGTAGAGCCCAACTCATTAGTGGCGAAGCACTGATACATTCCTGAGTGGAGCTCATTATTGGCATTAATTATCGATAGTTTTGAACCATCCGTTCCCTTAATCATTATTCCATTTTTATTCGATACCTCAGGTGTGATCTGAACTCCATTGTGAAACCAATCAACCACTGGTTTGGGCTTTCCTTTGGTACTGCACTCCAACACAATCTCTTGTCCTTCGACCACATCTTTCTCTTCAATTTGAGTTTTTCTTACGATTTGAGGTATTTCTTGAATATCTAATACTGAATTAGCGCTTATGGCAGAGGACGGGGAGCCGTTTGAAGCGGTGCAGACATAAGTGCCGTCATCTCCTCGCCTCACATTTGGCAGTATTAGGTTTCCCCCGTCTTGTATATGTCTCGATTTGGGTATATGTCCGTCCAGTTTCCTCCACGTAATGTTTGGCGTCGGACTGCCCACAGCAGAGCACTCGAACGTTACATTACTGCCCGTTACAGCACTGATATGTGATTTAGGGCTCACTATAAACTTAGGGGAGATATGGGAATGAGAATTGTGGTTACGATGGCTGTGATGGTTGTGGGGGTTGTGATGGTGTCTCTGAGACGCTCTGCTTATCGACAACTCAATGACATGTGTGGCATAAGTCCGTTCCCCTAAAAACGGGTTGTGAGCAATACATCTATATATTCCGGCGTCTGATTCGCGCACATTATATATTTGGAGATCTCCTGAAGGCATCAATCGATACCTCTCTATAAATAAATGAATTTAAACTAAATTAGAATTAATTCAAAATAAGATCAAAACAAATACATTACCTCTGGTTTTATCAATGATTGTTGAATTGAACGCGAATTCTGTGACAGCGTTTGGGACACTATAAGGGGGAGAACAGGGTATCACAGCTGTATTGCCGGCGATTGCCACTAGACTTATATTGTTTTTATTAGTGAAGGGCTTAAGCTCTGCTAAAATTAATTTTGCGGTTTGACTAACAATGGCTCGACTCTTGTGCTGTGCTATGCATTGGAAGACTCCTCCTTGAAATAGATGTGTTAAATGAATGGAATCACTCGATAATGAATTACTAGAATTGTTTTTAGAACTTTTTGGCAGTTTTAGTACGAGTTTATGGCGAGATATCTTCAGTCCCACTGAAGAACTCTGATATAATGGCATTCCATTGTTGAGCCACCGAATGTCTGCAGTGGTCGGCGATGCCGTGCACTTGAACACAGCCCGTCCACCATCTGGTGCCACGAGCTGTGAAGTCGGTTCACTCACAAACTCAAGATGTTGTTCGAGTTGACGCTTCTCTCCTTTGGAAGGACTGACAAAACTGAACAAAAATAGCATAAAAGATAAGATTAGAGAGTATTTCACTACTCTATCGCTATTCACTCGAATAATCATTTTTCCAAAATATTTATGTTTTCTCCAAAACATTTGATGAGAAGAGTTGATGAAAAACACTTGAGTTTTACATTTTTAGATCTTTTGCTGTTTCGAAGGCATCACTATTTGGCCGAACATTGAGCCCAACATTGAGTTCGTAAACAAATTGAGGCAAACGAAGGGAAATATTGGAGAGATATGGGAGATATGGAACCCTTTAAAATATGGTTCTTATGGTTAATCCGCATAATGTACTCAATAGAGAGAATGCAGGAGTGAATGCGAGGGCACAAACACCAAACACAACTCTCATTGTCCCACAAGAGCTGTAACAGCTTTAGTTCGCTTTCTCTTTACTGCACTCACAGAAACAGCCGAATGAGAGAAAGAGGAGGTTAAGAAACCTAAGCCTCTATATTGAAGAGCAAACTTGAGATCTTGCCCTTAAGGGAGACGGGATGTGTCCTATTCTCAAATAGAGGGGCATCTGTTGCCTGTGATGGGCAGAGATGTTTGCACCGATCGTTGGATGGCTCAGTGAAAGAGTCCACAACTTCTCTGCACCAACTGTTCCACTGCTTGTCTGCATTCAAAGTGTACAAAACATAACTTATTATCTTCTCTGCCTTTACACCACAGCCTTAATTCATTCTGTAAAAGATGATTAACAATCTGACAACAGGCACACTACACACTGCACACTGCAGTCTAAAGCCCAACACTGCTAAACATTGAGAGCAACACAACTCACACAACACAACAAACTCACAAAAAATAACTTTCACTAAATATACTGAATCTCTGTTTCGTCTTATTTCCAATCCGTGCTATTATTCTTTAGTGAACACATTTGAGTTGATAAGTGCTGGATATCTAATACCTATATCTTTTGTTTTAACTATGCGCTAACAGTGCCAACACTGGTATACGTGCCTAAAGGCTCGTATCTCTATTCCATACACTTATATGCAAATTAATGAGCATTTAATGATGTGATTGAAATCAAAACTACTCATTATATATTCTCCCTGTGCTCTCATCTAATTAAATCCCAACTTTCTATGTCTATGCAGACACCACAACAGATCAAATCTATAGTACAGGTGCCCAATCATGATCTCCGAGAAGGATAATAAGACTGATCTAATCCGAAGATGGATTGCGGTCATGGCTTGTATTCTGTTGTTGTTAGCACTTTCGGCAGTAATTTGTGAAACAAAATTGTTGAACAAATATCCCATATTTCAAAAGTAAATATTTTATATTTGGCTTTTTATTTTTTCAAAACATTAAATCATTAAAACTTTTTTATTTAAATATTAAAATATTTCGTAATTTTCCTCTTTTAAGTCTGAATTATCCGAATATTATCACATACTGTGTATAGTATTGTGAATCGATGTCATACTTTAATCCTTTATAAGTTATAACTTTAGCCAAAGTACTCTAAATTAAAACAAGAATGCACTCATAGATAGCAAGGATAAAAATACATTAATGTCACAATGAAGACATCCTATGTCCTGATAGGGAACGGTTATATGTTATAATACAGCTCATACACTAATGAAGAATAATAATAATATTCTGTTCTATAATTTTAAAGTGTTATTACATAAAATTGTTTATAACAATAAAACCGTATTTTATAATAATTTTTATTGCATTCCATCACAAGTTCGCAAAGCTTTGAATGCAAGAGAATTTTCAGATATAATTAACTTTATGTCAGATTTTAATTTAAATAAAACTAATATCAAAGTCTATTAGCTTTGGTTAGATTTTATTTCTGTAATGTTATGAGAAGACAAATGCTCTCACGGATGATATCATATCTATTCAAAGCAATTTATCCCATTATAACGAGTAGTCCGGATGTGTGAGAGGGGAGAGGACTTTGAAACTATTCTCTGTTCTTCTGCTGTCTATTATTCAACCGAAATCTGAAGCCTATTATTTGAGTTTACAAATTGTAAGAATAAATGCAATTATTTGACTCATATTTTCCTCAAATGAATTCTCAACAACTTTACACTTAAAATATATTATAAACAGAGATATGTTTTTTGTGTTTTCCTTTCTCTTCAGAAATAAATTTTTTATCGAAAAAAATTTTTTTCCTCATCTGTTTTCTGGAAATACAAACAGAGATTTGTTTGTTTGGCAAAAGACAATAAGAAAATAAATAAATTATTTGATATTTAGTTGAATGTCATTTACACCCAAACAATAAATAATATAAAATCAATTGGTTTCCCAAACAAATAAAATTATCGTTGAATTCAAATATTAATTAAATTAAGTCATAAATTTAGAGAATCAGAACTTTTAGAAAGTTTGCCAAAAAATATTAACCTCTTGTTGTCAAAGATCTTGATTATTCTGTAATTAAAAATATAATTAATTATATTTTATTTAAGCCCATAAAAAAGTCCTGTTTATCCAATCGAAGCTGATTTTTCGGAATTATTGCTTCAACAAAATCAAAGCTATTTTGATAAATGAATCGCAACTAAAATACAGTTTCTAAAAAATAATTAAATCGGAATTAAAAAAGTGATTACAAGCCGACTATTTAATGACAATTTATCAGTTATTTAAAAAGTTTTTAAGAGATCTCCTAAACATATTCAAGAACTTATCTCAAGTATGAAAAAAAACAAATTAAAACTAAAATGCTTTCAGAATTTTAAAAATTCATTATTTCATTGAAAGTATTTCTCTTTATGTGAAAAACTGAAGAGAGAATACTTAAACATTCAAAGCCAACTTAACCAGCGGTGAACAGAAATGCATTAAAAAGAGAAGACTATCTTTTCTGAAACTGTCTGGTCATTTATATTTATCAGACATCGGAATCTCGAGTAAAAACTTATTTGCTT
>JAQFXN010002368.1:0-12845 GCA_034693365.1 Liacarus xylariae
GTTGGGCGGGTTGAACTAGGTTAATTACGGGTCAGGGTTGGGTTGGGTTTGAAAAATCATCACAAGTCCGGACCCTAATTCAAATTACATATACAGCAATGATAATATCATATACAGGTATATTAATGCAAATCAAAGTAAGATCTAATAAACAGAAAATGATTATTACTAACTTGTAAGACTCAATTGTGACCGGCGATCACTAAACATTATTTGAATTGATTCCCTTCTTATCCTGTTGAAATGTTTTCCTGTCCTGTCCTGTCTTGGTAATTGTGACAAATATATTTTCCTGTCCTGTCCTGTTCCTGTACAGGAACAGGAAAACACAAGACAGGAAACAAGAAAAACTTTAGGTAGTCTATATTCTGAAAAATAATTGAGAATTTATTACTTATCACTGGAAAAAAATTACAAAATATTTTGACTTATGTTTGGTTTGTCTATTCATTTAAAGTCTAACTTATCAGTGGTATTGGGTTTCGAATCGCCTCAACAGTTAGTTATCTGCTATTTGTGGTCAGAGCTATCATATTTCAAACATTGTGTTGAATCAAGAATTCTCTAAACCTTATAACTGATCAAAAATGAGTTTGTCTTTAGAAGCGTTAACATCGATAATGTTGACAAAATTGAAATGTTATGACTGTTTATGATATTTGTCTTAGTTTTGGACAATTGATAACAATTTTGCAAAAAAATATTACAAAAATATGTTTTAATTAAATGATATTTCAAAAGTTGTCTTCGAGTGATAAGTTGTGTTGAATCCAAGAGCCGAGGAGGAGTGTGAGGAGTCGCGAGCATGAGTTCACTGTATGCGGTATGTTGTGTGACTGTAATCCACCGAAATTGGTTGACACGATTGGTCAAACCCTTTGCACTTTCTCTTCACAATAGGCCAAACCCCTTAAGTGTTTAGGTTTAGATCTTTTGAGGAATATATTTAAAATGATTGGATGTTTTATAAAGAGATGAATAATAAAATGAATTTTCGTAGCGAACACTCCAACTGTTGGCAATTCACTACTAATTCAGTGCTTTTCAAGTGTTTTAAAATTTATTTATGTATAACTGTTTGCAAACTTAGCCAATGCTTGTTTGGTCTATTTTGCTGTTCGGCGGGTCTGCCTTCGGGCCATATAGTGGTTGTGCTCTGACAAAGAAGAACATAACTTAAGTTAGTCTAAGACTCGTTAGTCTTATATAAGTTTATTGTAATTAACTGGCGTTAAAGCAGAATTCAAACATTGGTTCCCTTCTCTCAGATCATTGGATGACTGTTAATGTCTTGTAGAGTGTGTGAGTGTTGGCCTCATACCTGCCTACAGGTTGTTTAGTTGTGTGCATCACTTCTCTTCCCACCTCATCCTCCCTTCCAATGAGAGTCATTTTTTAATTCAATTTTTACAGCCATTGTTCAAACACATCAACATATCTCATATGATATGCCGACTCGGAGGCCAATTCGGCCATTCATTTGGCCACGAAGTTTCATTAGTTTTATTAATTCAGACGCAAATCCATTATCTCATTGTATGCACTGTATGTGTGTGTGTTTCTCCCGGACCACAACCAATAGCTCTACCAAAGCTGTGAAACCGAAAACCAAGACTTCAGTGTCTAAATCGTGTCCAACAATCGCTATTATAATAGTCATAATGTTATTACTTGATGTGACTCATGCTTGTGGTCCGGGAAGAGGTGGAGGACGTAGAAGAAGTCCCAGAAAATTGACACCTTTAGTCTTCAAACAACATGTGCCCAATGTGTCCGAAAATACTCTAGGTGCCAGTGGACAGTCCGAAGGCAAAGTGTCCAAGGACCAGCAAAGGTTCAGAGAATTAGTGCCAAATTATAATTCAGATATCATATTCAAAGACGAAGAAGGGACCGGAGCCGACAGACTCATGACTCAGGTATGTCTCCATGTCTTTACTTTGTCTTTTAATTCTGAAAAGTATTAGTTTTATAACTTTCAAAAAGTTTAAGATTTAATACTTTTATTAGTTTGATTCAAATCGTCTTTTTATAACTATTTTGCATAAGTTTTTTATTTATATAAATATTTTTTCTCAAGAATTCTGAAAACTTATTACACATTCAAATATAGTTTTGTCTTTTGTGGCTTTTATTTATGTTTCTAATTGAAAGGTCATAGAAGTTCGCTATTAATAAAATTAGGAGAAAATGTTTTCAAATCAGTTCAATAGTTAAATCGTTTTATTTAATGAAAAATAATTTCAAGAAAATATCATTTCTTTCTACTCTAAAATTGTGTTTTTATTTACTTAAATGAATTGATTCGTAAATTCTGCAAACAATGTGGGCTTAAATGTGGTTTTCATTAGAAAGTGTTAAATAGTATTTTATGTTTAAAGAGATATTTAAATCCTGTGATTGTCTGTCGCCATACCATAAGGTTCTATACTTTATTTGACTATAAAAACCTGAGAAAGTTTTGCCAAACAACTAATGAAATTACACTCATTCGTCAAAAACACCATAAAATTTTGGAGACATTTAAATTAAATTATTTGACTATTTGTAAGCCTTATCCCTTCAGACTCTCGCTCTCTGCTCTCTCTCTCTCTCGCTCTCTCTCTCTCTCTCTCTCTCTCTCTCTCTCTCTCTCTCTCTCTCTCTCTCTCTCTCTCTCTCTCTCCCCTCTCTATCCCTCCCGAGTATTGTCACACCTGTTTGCAAATTAAAAACAACACAAACTAATTCACTTTTAACTGGTTTTGGTTTCACTTGAAAAAAATAATTTCATTTAAAATTCATTCATATATTTAATGTATTAATAAATAATTCCTAAATAGTCTAAATATAACATTTCAATAGTTTGTAAAATAATATTAAAAATTCCCAAAGCTTTTTATTTTCTGTTTGCTTTTATGATATTCTTATTGTCTTCTTCTCAAATATTCAATTCACAGTTATATTATTTAAGAAGAATATAATATCTCAATGAAGGGATGGAATGATACCAAAATAGACGGAACTGTTAAGATATAAAAACTAATAATCTTAAATATTTTTCTTATCCAATACCTCAATACTCAATATTTTATCATAAATAACCCGATAGTTCAGGAAAACAAAATGATTTATATATAATATTTCGTCAAATGATTCATAAAATGAATCAACAATTTGTTAAGCATTATAAACATATTTTCTTTGATTAAATCATATTAATAGCGGGTATACATAGTAAGCAGTGATTCATTTGATTTGCAATAAGATAGTTTATAATAACAGATATGAAGATTTTAAAAGTTTGAATTAATAGTAAAATTTAACGATTTTATTGCAAAATTATTATAAATTCAATAAAAGACAGGAGTTTAATCTCTAGAATCGGCAATACTTGTGAATTAATGGATTGTTTTGGATTGTAATGAATATTTATATAATCTCCTAATACTTGATCTCCACTCCACTCGACTGCACACACCAGTGATGTATTTAATAACTTTTATCTGGCGTTACATTAATTAATACTCTTTAAGTACAGTAAAGCACTCCCTATTATAACGATTTTGAATTTGTTTAGCATTTGACGAGTTTTGGCAAAAGATTAATCTTCGCTTTATCTCTAATGAGTGGACAGTTGTATGAATTCTCACCTGCTTTGGTGCAGAGGCAGCACCTAATACTAATGGGCGTAAATTATACTGCTATAACATCTCCCTATACTTACTTTACCTTATACTTAGAGCTCAACTTATACTTAGCGAACCAGTATGTTAGATGCGGACCACCGCCACGAACAGACTTTGGTGGGCAACACAACACTAACCATTATTGCAAGTGAGCAACAGAGCAACCATTGCTCAGCTATAGCGACGATAGACTTTTTTGTGATCGAACTCCTATAACAATTATTTAGCCGTAGAGTAGAGTATCTAAGTATAAGGTAAGCACAGCATAAGGAGAAGTATAATTTATGCCCATTATGCTCTGCGCCTCAGGTGCTGGCTCTGCACCAAAAAAAGTAACTGTGGTCACCCTGAGCTAGCGGGAGGGTGCAAATTACATGTGTTGTGTGTGTTGTGCCAAAACTACAGCTCCACACCAACAGCAAAGTGTGTTGAACTTCAAGCCAACCATTGTTTGGATTAGAATTTTAATAATTTTTAATCATTTTGTAAATCCAATCATTAATTTGTCAAAAAATTATACAAAAATTAAATCCAAATGGCTTTTATGTACTCATATGTTATTGTAGTATTTGTTTGATATATTCTGTAATTATATATGATATTTGCTGTAAATATTGTGAGAAAAGTAATATTCTAATCCTTTAATTAATTTAAAGCTTATTGAGTTTCTTAGATTACAGTATAATTTATATTATGTGAAGGAATGTTAAGAATACTTGGATTTGTTGAGCAAAGATCTAGAAGTAGGCGAATATCTATTACAATTGCAAAGAATGTATTGGTTTTTCATTTTGCTGTTCAAAGCATTGGCGGCTTAAGAGTTAAAACTCTTTTCATAGTTTAATTGGATTCCTAATGATCTTACAATACAATTATAGAAACTAAATCACAATAATAGAGGAAAACAGATAGCAATAGGATTGGTAGCAAATATTTATGAGTGCTGTGTAGCACACAATACTTGAAATTGTATAGAATTTTGGTTTAGAGCAATGAGTGGGCATGTGTTGCATGAAAAGACTCTGCGTTACAGTACAAGTGAGAGCTTGTAAAGCACTGAGGCTTGTAATCACCATTTGACAGCTTGATGTGATGCCAATCCTAAGTGAAACACCAATGCATACCTGCTCTCTCTCCCTCTCCTCTTTGGTTCTGTTTGTTTGCATGTTATAGTATGTGCACAACCTTTTCGTGCAAACACTTTCCACTTTCTGTGCCAACAATTTTCTATTAATATTACTTTAAGTTCTATTCATTTGATTTTATTTGATATTTGGCGCAAATGTCCGAACAAAACGAGATTTTATGTATTTTATTAGAATTACAATTTAGATGGTGTTAGATGTTTGCCACCCAACCCAACCGGCGCCGCTTTTTATTGCATTTAATGCCTTATGAATCGCCTTATAATGCCTTCCCATACAACACATTATAAAAGTTTGAGTCATATCTATCATTATTTTGTCTAAAATACTTTGGGATAATATGATTGTTCAGTATTATAAACTTGAGATATGCATATCGTTTCGCATCAAAATTATATAATAATACAAATAATGATAAAAGAAATAATGCCATCAATGCTTTCATTGCCATCAATGCCATCCCCTTTTATATGAACACCATTTCTCAAAATAGGATATAAAGTATAAAATTTCTGTAAAATAAAACTCATTATATTTATTGTACAATACTATTAGACAAATAAATACAACAAAACAAATAAAACAGTTTCACATTTTATTTCGTCATTATTTAAGAGTTGAGGAAAAATATAAATAGTTTTGTAGTTTTATATGAATATTGAATGAGAAAACTATAATTAGGCAGTGATTTGTTTTGAGTTAGTCCACAGAGCATATGATAGAACAGCAATTTGAATGTATTGATCACCGATACAGAGGGAAGGTATGGCGTATCGGAAACAGTGTTCATATCTGATAACTTATTGCTTGGGGTAAGAAAGCGTAAAACTTTTATTGTCCTAATTTCGAGACATATAAGCCAATAACCACCCACTGTGGCATCCAATTCAAACATCCCAAACACCCTCACCTCACTTCACTTCACTTCGCCTCACCTGAGCTCACCTTAAGCTCAACTCACCTCCAGTTTCACTACACTGTTGTTGTACAGTATTATTGAAAGTAGGCATCTCTCACAACTCGATTCCCACGGTCTCTATCACCCCATCCCAGCATTTTGCTCGACATCCACTCCAATACATGTATTCGCTTTGCTTATGCTTCAGGGCTTGAATTCCAGTGATTCCCAAAAGTCACTCTATTCGAACGGTCACTCTTAAGTTGCCGTCAAATGTAGTATATGTGCACCAAATAAGCAAAAAAAGTCCAATTTCTTGTCATTGAAATGATGACCAAAAAACTTGATTCTGAAATACAAAGACGACAAAAACGGTTAGATTTGGCCAATCTTTCTATTTTAGGTTAAGTGCCATAACATCCTGTTTGACATTGAAATAATCGAAAAATATATACTTTTTGCTTAACTGAACACAAAGATATGGTCCAAATTGGTAGAGAGCATATACCTGTACTTTATCACTTGAGTCCATATGACCTGTTTGGCCACAAAAGACAAACAATAGCGATGGTTGAGCTGCCATTAGTGGGCAACGGCTTGTAAAACGAGCTTTCATAGTGCACAGTGAGTGAGATGGGCTCTTATGCTTAAAATAACAATAGCTCTCCATTATTGGGTCTGAGTCTCCCCTCAACACCAAATTCCCGAAAAGGCCGCCGATGTTGAACCTATTGATGTATTTAGTTGGCCTCTAATCTGTCAGTGATTGGCCTTTTGTTAGCCTTTATTGTAGTGAGTTTTGACAAAAATAACACCAAATATAATATAAATTGAAAGAATGAAAAAGTGGTGTCTATTGGTGTCTATCAAAACATTTGTTGAGTACACCTGTGAATAAATAAGGATTTGATTCACAGCAAAGCCATTTGTCTGACAGCTCACCAAACATACCACTCAACTAAACGTGTCGTTCAATGCGCCACAAACTTCTATTTATGGCCTTTTCCAAAATTCTTCTCCCAAAATATATTAACTATAGATCTATTCATAAAAAATTCATTCATAATTTCACTCAATTGAAAGCCAAATCACATTTACATTAGTTTTGCAAAAATAATACTTAAATCAAATAATTTTATTTATTTATTTATTTTATTTGAATACGAATTCAAATTAACAGATATTGTATTGTTATGTTTAGAGGCTGAAGGAGAAGCTCAACACATTGGCCATATCGGTGATGAATCAATGGCCGGGAGTCAAACTTAGAGTCACTGAGGGCTGGGACGAAGAGGGACACCACGCCATTGAATCTCTCCACTACGAGGGCAGAGCTGTTGATATAACCACAAGTGATAGGGACAGATCCAAGTACGGAATGCTGGCCAGACTGGCAGTAGAGGCCGGATTCGATTGGGTCTACTATGAGTCCAGATTTCACATTCATTGCTCTGTAAAGTCGGGTAAGAAATGCAATGTTTTGTCGCGAAATCACATCTATTTAATTAACAATTCTATTAGAATAAATGGGTTTTATTAATACTTAACTTAACATGTTAGATATTGAATGCATGAACAGTTCTCTAATTTCTTTGAGATATACAAGTCTTGAATTCTTTTCATTCAAAGAAAAAATTTTCTGAAATGAAAGAAAACTATTGATATTAAAAATGAAAGTTTAGTCATATTTTGATGCAACGGGTGTTTAGATATGAGATTACATGTCGTGAATTGGCTGTTATAATGCCTGTATGTTATGAGTGGATCAGATTAGATAATATGGCTGCCAAACCATCCAAAGCCATCGGTGCGGTGCAAGCGCTGCACCTTTTTCTAGATGTATGCGAACGCATATTAACGATGTATTTGAGATTGCATTGCATTCCCGGTCTCTACTATTAAAATGAATCGGAAGGTCTTATGTATTGGCCGACAGTTTATAGCCGAATGCCTGTTCAGCCTGTGCTGGCGTGTCATGCCGTGCATCACTATATCACGTCACACAACGGCATTGGCTATAATTTTTCATTTCAGTTACGGCTAAAGAGCTAGAAATTGATTTTTGCCTTAAATTTCTTTACAAATAATTTTGCGAATCCATCAATCATTGAGTGAAGCATTGCCTCCTCTCTCAGCTTCTCTCTAATGGACACAAGATGTACAGCACAGAGCTGAGAGACCCATGTTTTCTATCAGTGCCCAACCTATGAACTTTGCCGGTCAAATGAGCTTTACTACAGTATGGGGGTATTGGGCGGCCATATATTGAGCAGATCTTTATCTATTACTCCCCGCAGTTTTCACCTAACGTTTAGAATACTTGTTATACTATTTATTTACATCTCATCTATGGTTAACATTTATAAACTTTGACGAACTGTTTAATCAATTCTTGTTTTTTTGTTTAGTCCCTAAAAATTTTTGAATTTGTTTTTATTATTCTCTTAAAGTTAATCATTTGGTTCATAGACTTGAAAACTATACCAAGAATTTCAAACCTTTTTTTATTCAATGATTCATCGGTTGAAACAATCTTAAGTAATGATAGTCTCAGTTCTAAGCGGTCACTACTCTGTACTCTGTATTAGTCTTATCAGTATTTCAGTACTGTATTGGTCTCTAAAATAATTATCAGACAGTATTGAGAGAATGCTTTCACAATAATTGAAGTAATAGTGATAGTGATTGTGAGGGCGAGGGCGTGAGAAATGCCTGGATATATGATCTCATGGTTCTATCCATACCATCACTACCAATCAAGCCATGTCTGTGTCGTATAATTGTCGCAAATAATTGTAATAAAGGTAATGGTATGGCATTTGTGGGCATTTATGGGTGCATTCTTTGGTGTCGGTTAGGGGCGTATGGGATATATTGGGCTCAAAACTCGATAAAGTAGTTCTGAAACGTTAAAAGGAAGCAAAATATCTCATTTGATTCGTAGTTTGTCTGCAAATAGATATTCGTTTTATTTGATGAGTGATTATGGGTTACCTCCCGGGTAGGACTCAATTACCTGCCGTAAAATTTGTCCCCTTGTGTTGAATGGGCCGTTAAAATACCATTTGGAGCTGAATCTTATCTGTTCAATGAGTATATGATCCGCACTCTTATGTATTCAATTCATGTCATAATACTTTCCATATTCTCCGTCTCATAGAATCACTTTTTATAGCTTTGCTTAACTTTTTTTTTTGTTTAAATTGCTTTTTTTGAACACAATTTTAGTTTTAATTACATTTGCAATCATAGATAAAACGGCAGAGATTTCCAAATTTGGCTCTTCTGTGGGGTATATTAAAATGTAAAAATGGTGAAATTTATTTTCAAATTCCTAGGGATAAAGATATTGATAAAACAGAGGGAGTTTTTGGATACAAAATATTTGCTTTTAGATCTAATTAAACTAGATTGTTTTATAATATTATAGTCACTTAATTTCAAGTACTCTTTCATAATCCTAATGTACAGTTTTCCAGATTTTATTTTATCCAGAGAAATGCTTGATTCTTACTCATTAGCTTTGAGTTTTTATATTTGATTAAGGAGTGACCGATAGACAAAATATCAGTTTTAATTCAAGTCGAGTCACTCATAGAAAGTCATTGTATCAAAGTTTGTATTTTGAATTATTTGATATTAATTTTAATCTTTTGGTAAAAAAATAATCAAATATAAAAACTCAAAGATAATGAGCAAGAATAAAGCATTTCACTGGATAAATTAAAATCTGGATAGCTGTATATTCTGATAGAATTTGTAATCGATTGAGAAATTATTATATAAGGTTTTTTAAATTTAGTACATATTTTTTTGAAGTAATGCTTATTAATTAATGTCAAAAGTAATTAGAATTCTTTTAAATAAGTAACTTTTAATTATAATGTAGTTTTCCTTTTTTCAAAAGTGTTCTGATTTTCCTATATATTGAGACTATGTTTGCATGCTGTCAATTATGTCCATATTTCAAAATTCAAACTAAATACGTAAAAATTGACATTTGTTTGAATATTAGTTAAAATATGAATAATGGTTTACACATGAGTATACTCTTCGATATATTTTATTCATATTTTAAATAATGTTCAAACAAATGTCAATTTTTACGCTTTTAGTTGAATTTTGAAATATTGACATAATTGACAGAATGCAAACATAGTCTCAATATATAAGAATATTGGAGTACATCAAAAAGTACTTTAGAGTATGCATGTTTGAATTTGATGTACAGTATGAATGTATAGAAAATACATCTATAATATCTCTACATTTAGTAGTTGCGTTAATACTACAGTAAAACTCTGGGAGTGTGGTCGGGTGGACTAACGGCCATGTCTCTGCTTAATAGGTAACAGAGTAGTGAGTTCGAACCTGCCCTGGGTGAGCAATCTTTCTCTCTGAGTTTAGTTTGTTGGGCCTGGGGTGGGGCAAGATGACCACTGACCCAAACCAAGGGTCGTCGATTGGTATTATGCGATGAGCTGTCGCCACGAGCCTCGCAATATGGAGAGCCCAGGTGTGTTTTTCAATGTGACACGTCCTCGCTGTCATACCTATGAGTCAATCAGTGATCCCTGGCTGGGTTGAAATCCCCGGTTGTGCAGGGTAAAGGTCCGCATAAAAAAGTGATTGGATTAAAAAAATACTACAGTAAACGATCGATGGTATCAACTCAGTATATTTTCGAGAAATGTTGATACAATCAATCGATTGACAATATTTATTGGTTGATAAAAAAATCAGTAAATGAAAGTTTACTCAAACTAAGAAATAATTTATTACGGAAATCAGTATATGTGTCGATATTGGATATGGTATAAGTGTTGATAAAGTGGGGCATATTCAAACGCTCTCTGTATATTGAAAAATTGACAAATACTTGCTGACATTTTGACCCAACAACAAATTTTATAATTTTTAAATTTTCATTTCTCGTTATTTTTTATATTATTCTTAGAATTATACACCTTGAATTTTGAACAAATTTGTCTAAATATCCCATTGTATAATTTCTGTCTCTGCAAAGCTTGACTAACTATTGCTTGATAATAAACCTCTCCTGTATTTCTGATCATTTCTATCATTTAATTTAACAAGTTTTTTATTTTTGTCACTACAGAAACTATTAATATATTATCTTGTATGACATTCAAGTTTTAAATTACAGTGGTATTTGAAAACATTTTTTAAAAATCTAAATACAGTTTTTAAAATTTTGTCTCACTATTTGAATAAAACAGTTCATAGCATTGATAGGGATTTATACTGTAGTTACTTCAATGAGATTTGGAAAAATATTTTTGTTGATATCATCCAATTGTTATACAACTTGATATAAACGATAGTTTTTTAACATTATTATCTATGGTAGCAAGTTTTTGGTAACAGAGTTTGTTTAATATGAACGGTTTGTTGATATTAATAGTCGTTGATATTAATGATCATTCACCGTATAATCGTCTGTTTGATTCAGATTTCATTAGACTATTTACAAATAACGTTACGCTACATAGACTGCCCTTAAGGTTATACAGTTATCCTATTTTTAAACTGAACGAAGCAATAGCTCTGAGCATTAGATTTGAGTTTTTATATTTGCTTAATAAGTGACCGATAGACAAAATATCAACTTTATTTCAATTGTGTCACTCATAGAAAGTAATTCTACCAAATTTATTATTTTGATTTAATTTATTTTAATTTTAATCTTTCACACTTGATAAATTATTATAATAGTTCCATACTTTTACAATATTTTATTATAGTTTCCAAAACTACGATTATATAAACTAAACATGATCATCACTAGGTATAATTTTTCGTCAGTACACATCCACCTTGTTCGATTTCCAGTGATATAAGAACCCGGTGGTACAATTCACTTTGGCATCATATAATATAACATAAATATTCTTATTGTGAAAAATTCATAAATTTTATAAATTGACCTGAAAGAAATTGATTACGAACTAAAATTTCAATATTGACGGCAATAACACTTTACGAAACAGCTTCGAAATACAACTAATTTATGCCTAAACTATATTTACTTCATTTCAAATACAGATAATAAAAATTAAACAATTAATTATCATAGAATTTAGATTAATATAGCAACAAGCATGTTTGGCAAAACAATTGTATTTAAAAATTATATTTTATTATGATCTCCAGAATTAAAGTAATATAAATAAGAAATAACAAACTGGAAATATAAATGAATAAGTTATTGATATTTTTTGTATTGATTTGTGTCAACATTGCACTGATGTTTCATAAATACAATCTTTAATCTCATTCGTTTGAATATGTGTTGAATTTAGTTCTCTCGACTCTTTAGACCATTTGGCGAACAAACCATTTGCTATTAATTTTTAAATACTATATTTTAAAATAAAATTTAAAAAAATTATTAGACAAATGTCAATTCGTATTCGCATATAATATCCAAATCCAAAATATCCAAACCTAGAATTTCCAAAACCAAATAACCCAAACACAAAATTTTAGGTTGGGTATGATTAGTTTAGAAAACTTTAGGTTAATTTAGGTAGATTTAGGTTAGTTTGGGTTAGTTTAGGATTGTCTAGGTTATTTAAAATTAATTTAATTTAGATTAGGTTAGGTTAGTTTAGACTATTTTAGGTTAAGTTAGGTTAGGTTTGGTCAAGTCAGTTTCAGTTAGGTTGGGTTAGTTTAAGCATTGGATATTTTGAGATAATCCCTTATAAAAGATATTTTTATATACAGTATATCAGATATTTATTTGTATTGGTATGAACTACGATAGTAGTTATTTCTTAATTCATTTTCGTGACCTCTTATCTTTTCGGGTTGGTGTTGAAGGTCAGCAATTCACTCCTAACCGCCACACACTCTGGATTCCAGCCTGAGATAAACCCATTCGATCGCACAACTCTCTCTATAGATAGTAAGATAGTTACTATTCTGAAAATACCTTCTCTTTGTTTATCAAAAGAGATTTTATAGAAGAGTCCAGAATAAAAAATTTAAAAACAACTTTATATGGTTTTTAAAGAGATATGAAATATTCGTTAGTAGTGCAGTTACTATTCCGGTAACTTCCAATCAGAGAGCATCTATGTATGACGTCATACATAGATGCTCTCTGAT
>JAQFXN010002369.1:0-12843 GCA_034693365.1 Liacarus xylariae
TTAACTGCACATCAAATTCTGATTCTTTAGATATCATTCGCGCACAGAATTTCATTATTACCGACAGAACGCTCTAAGAATACAAGGTTTTAATCAATTTTTTTCCCGTTCACTGGTCTGGTAACTTCTAATTTAATTTGGGTTTAGTTATCGTGTCTTCTCTCTGACAAAATTTGCCAATTGATTAAATTTAACCTGTGCTGAACTGTTAGTCATTAAAAAATATTGTCCACAATTATGAATAAAACTAAAGAATTGGAAAAGTCAGTGGAAATCAGATGGAATGAGAAGAGGAATAAAAATAGTGGAAATAAATGGTTTAATTGGTTTAAATGCTTTAAGAGAGACAACAATAAGAAGAAGAAGAAGAAGAATAGGGAACAGAAAAACGTAAATTCGGATAAGAGGTCATGTCGTCGAAGGATAAGCGATTGGTTTAAATGTAAAAACACTAAACAATCGGACAATCGATCGGAAAAAGACATGAAAACGAGTGGAACTGAAAAGTCTAATAAACACAGTTTTCAAAGAATTACTGGATCTCAGAGTAAAGACAAACAAATGAGAAGTGAATCACAAGAATTGAATCAAATGTACAGATCTTTGAGCTCTTGTGATGATTCGTTGGATTCGGTGATGAATTTCGGATACAATGCTTTGGAATCTCAGAGCAAATGGAGTGAAGAATTCACTAAACAATTGATTCCATCGATAATCAGAAAATATAAGAATCCAAAGACTGGTTCTCCAGATTTTGCAAAAATGAGAAGACATTTACCGAAAAGCAAACGACTTTCAGCAAAGTTGGCAAAAGATAATCGACGAATGGTTTGGGATATAAAACGATTGGATAAAGTTGTTTATCTCAATCGAAAGAAAGAGAGGTTTTTGATTGAAAAGGAAAAACAGATGAATTCATTGCCTCATGTCTTGAGTTTATTTAAATCAATTCAATTGTTTATATTCAACCAAATTATAGACATCTGTGGACGCAATCGTCTATTGCCTCAAAAGTGTTTCGAAGACAAACACATAATAAAGTCTCAAATAATGAATAAAAGGACAAAAAAGATTCTGTTTTTGCATCAAAGATGTGCACAACTGAATGAAAAGGAAAGGGAAGTATTCGACGAATACTATAAGACAGCATATATGGGTTGGACTCACATTAAACTACCTAATAGTCGGAAAGTCTGTCATAGAATACAAACGCAATTTTTCAATGATATTCAAGTGAAAAGAGCCCATAAGTGTATTGAAAGAGCATTTAATTCGAGTCCAAACAGAAAGGAAAGGAGACTTTCGGTTAAAGACAGGGCTGTTATGGAATCGACTGTTAAGAGTTTGGAAATCATTGATGAATGCATTGAAATAAATGAGAAAAATATTAAATCAAATAATGATTATTGCATTGAAATAATTGTTCAAAGTTTAGACACAAGATATCCATTGGTTGTGATCGAAGAGATGGACGAAAATAAAGACACAGTCTGTTTGGATAACAGACCAATAGATCCAAAGCAGACAATCCAAGCCCTTCTCGTTTGAGACATATATTCAAATAAATATATTTTCAGATTAAACGCGAGAGTTGTTTGAGAAGTACTGAATATTTGTTTTTAAAAATTAAATAGTTTTCATGACATTTACATTTGGAATAAAAGTTTGGGACAAATGATAAAAGTTATATTTTATTTATATGAACTTAAATTTAAAATTAACAGATTTATTTATAGTTTTTCGGCCAGAGTCTAGGGATCTAGGGGAGGGTAATATGGTAGATTTTGCCAATTCATGGCTAGGAGGGGTCTAGGAAAGTGTTTTTTCACACTCAAAATTAAGTTTATTTATAGTTTTTTAATATAAAACTAATTATAAAGAGTTAAATATTGCAATGCATTGAAATATTACTAATTTGTAATGAATTTTGCGAAATATTTAAAAATTTGCTTAGGGGTATGGGCGTATTCGGCCAAAACAATAGAGTGGTACTCAATTTTAAATTTCATGAAATTTTGCAAACTTACATAGAATTATATATGTTATGTTTCCATCAGGGATGTGCAGAGGGGGCCCTGCCCGATTACACTCTGGCATTTCACCATATAGGCTCCCCGCGAGGTACCTCCCCCTTCCCCTCCCTTAGGCAACATTTTAGGAAACGTCGCTGAAGGGCGAGGGCGCCATTTTCAAAATATTTTATCAAATTCATTACAAATTAATAATATTTTAATACTTTCAATGAGTTTTTTACAGATATGAGGAAAGGGGTCCGAAAAATGAGTCGATATACTTGCAATGCGATATCGAGATTTTGCACATGCCATAATGTTAAGCACCAAGTAGTACATTGTTTGATAGAATACTAGCTGCTAGTGGTGGGTTGTCAGGGTTTGACCATGGGTTAAGTAAGTTTTTCTGCATTTTTATTTAATTACATTACTCATGAACAGTGATTCAAAATATTCAAATCGAGATTGGCGCTCATTTAGATACATAATTCATCCCGTATCACGTCAATTCTCCATGCAAAGTTGTAAATAGCCATCTACTCTAACTTCTTTAGTAATGTAGTCTTTATATGGGTATTACATTATAATGAAATCAATGGTAACACACAAATTGAGTCTTAATAAAAAGAACTCGGAGCGAATTTTGATAATGCGTTGGAAGATTGTCCACTTTTCCTTGTTAGAAGCAATCAAATTACCGCTTTTAGAATATTTAAAATTATTTGTTTATTTATATGCAATTAAAAAATGACTCCGACATAGCTATTAAGACAAATTTTAATATAGCGGATGAGATCCGAGCGGTGATCAATTCTTGCAGATCTGAATCAGTGAATAAAACTATACCCCGGTAACTTTCATTAAAATCAGGGCATAAAAAATATTTGTTTATTCGTATCTTTTTCTCGACCGAAGATAAGTTAGAACTTTGAAAATGAGAGACGAATATCACTTTAAACTCCGGTCAGAAATGCAATTCACAGAATGTTATCAAATCGACACAATTTCAAGTCATTTTGTTAAACCCATATAAGTCACAAATTAACCCAACATTTGTAGTATTGTTTGATGAATTTTCAAACATTGATGAAAGACTAGTGGCATTGAATTGCACCAAGTTCAGATTATTTTGAATCCGCGCTTTCTATACATCTCTCCAATTCAATGGCCTGAATCTTGAGGCGAAGTATTTCTTTTCGGACTTCTAGACGATTTCGCAGTTCCTGGCGATCCTGTGCTGCTTTCGATTGATTATCAGCTGATAATTGACGTAATAGTGGCTCGTATTTGTCAAATACATGTCTTCGCAGAAGTCGTTCTTTTATTTCTTTAGCCGATTTGCTATTCATTTTAATTATTTAAAACAATTAATAAAATAACTTAATTTAAAATTTTTAAAATCACTTTAAAATTCTTCCACTTTTAAGTGATTTATAAAACTTGTAAAATAAAATGAGATTTTATTTAATCAAAAGAATAAAATTTATAATTGGATTGCGTTTCAAATTAATTAACAAAATATAACATTTCAATTAATGAAGTGATGACCAAAAGGCAAAATACATAAATTAGTATTTGATGCATAAATATATTCTGTTCAAATTTTTATATTTTTGTTTACTTATGAATTGAGACATTTTCTATTAAAATTCAAAATTCACCTACAGTGTTTAATTGTGAACCGATGTTAACAGTCAGCATTTAGGTTTTTGAATCAAATAACTTCTCTTATATGATATGAATTAGTCAAGTTGGCCCCCTCTTGAATTAGATACATAAAGATACTGTACCTGTAATACAATTATACTGTTTTTATTCTCAATTTTTATTTTTTACAAAATTAATGAGAGCAGAGATGTGATCTAGAGGGTTTATTTTGATAAGAGTTTGAAGCTGAATCACATTTACTAATACGAATTCTATTGAACTCCATTGAAATCTATAGAGTTTGTAATAGTTGGTATGATTAAGTTTCAAAATCTTATCAGATTAAACCCTCTAAATCACATCACTGAATGAGAGCATTATAACAATAAGAAACTTGTGTTTCAGTTAATTTCCTGTAATATAACTTACTTGTCACATTATTGTAATCTTATAAGACTCTATAAATAATATGTTTAGCATTTTTAAATAAGACAAAATTAATTTCAATTTATTAGTTATCATATTCTATAATGAATTTATTATATTGAATAACAAAGACTAGTAATAATTTATTTTCAGTTATATATTAATTAAAAAAAACAACACATATTTTGATGCATTTAAATTAATAATTACTTATTTATTTCAAGTTTATATAATTGAACACAATTATAATTTATTTTTTAAACCCAAATTTAACAAAAAATATTTGAAATAGAACAATTATCATTCTAAATCACTTTTTCATCATATAATTCTTGGATCACCTCTATTAGTATATAAGCCTTCACATATACATTCTTCGTTTCGACAGATACCGTCTTCCCGTCTTTCAAACTGTTTATGAACAAAATTGAATTTATGTTTTATTAAAAAAGAGTAATTACCCATAATTTTTAATAAAGTAAAAATTGGTGAATCACCCATACTTTTAAATATACACAATAATAGTTACAATAGTAGGTTGTTTCTCCATCATCTACTCCACGACAGACACTATCTGCAGAACAATAGTTTAGCACAAATAATAAACCAATAAAACTTAAAAGTTTTAGATATGAATTCATTTTAAATATTTATTAATAAACTTATTAAAAATTTAAATTCTATCTATTGTTACAATCTCTTAACTTTATAATTAAGAATCACAAACAATTTAAATGTCTGCTCAAACTAGGGAAGGTCAATTAAGGAGTTGGAGTTTTATGCACCTGTAAAATTGCAAGATGGACATATTTTCAATAGTTTCCAGATTCAATACTTCTTCCTTTGACGTTGACAAGTTTTGTAAAATAGAATTATGTTTTCAGACGCGTATAATATTTTGTTAACATTTTGAAATTGTTCAGTTCCTTTATCTTTAGCTGATATTTTGAATTCTGGCCATCGCTATAATTAACGTTGCTTATATTTGGAACAAGATATACACAAACATAATCTCCTTTTTTAGCCTTCTAAAAGAATTTTTTCCAACAATATATCGAAATATTAATGCAATAAATCAATTCATAGATTGGTTGATATGAACCTGAATGTTTGCAGCTTCAGAATTACAAGATGATCAATCACATTTGGAGAAGTTAAGAGATATAATGGGGATTTTCAAGACTGGAATTATGCTGTGGATATGTTTTAAGGAGTCATTTAAATGGCAATGGAAAATTGATAATTAACATAGATAACATCGATAAAACTTTATAACTTAATAAATATAATTATAACATTAAATAATGAATTCATATTTGAAATTAAAGTGAATAGATTAGAGAGCAGTCCAGGGGTGAGCAAGAGTGGTCCAGCCCGGATTATTAGCTCCTATTACTTCCCCCCCTCTAGCAATATTTGTGGTTAACATTACCTATATGGACAGATACCCATAAACCTTGAGCAAATAATGGGAGAAAACCACAAAAATAGGAGATAAGACCCAAAATACCTCCTCCCTAACATTTTGGACCTTCTACATCACTAAGAGCAGCCATATATCTAATGTAATGTCCAAACGGTACATATGAACAATTCTAATCCTTATCCCTGTAGTTCGCTATTTGAATATTTTGTTGTAGTTGTTATTTTGCAAATTAAACTCGAAATTGTCAGTATTTGAGGGGATATTGAGAACTAGGAAAAAATTAAAAACTCAACGTGATAAGGCAACATATTTCAATTTAAAAAGCTTTATATTATTTTCAATGACAACATGTGTTGTTTAATAAAATAACTATCAAAAAAAATATTTACAAATAATTAATTATAAAACTATTGCCAACTATTAAATTAAAATATTTTCTAAAATATATATATTATCAGGTATTTTAAAATAAAATCTCTCCTATTTTCACATCGTTTCTTAATTATAGAAATCAATAATTTTAAATCCATTTATAGTCTTGAGAGACTTATTATAATAACTTATAATAATATAACTTATATAGACTTAGTATACATATTAAAAATCAATTACTATTACATAAATGATATTCACAGCTATTCAATGCTATTATGAAATTCTATAATATTTTTCCTGTTTATGTCTCTCTGAGTCTATAAAAATTCAGTTAAAATATAACTCTTATTAGCAAACAATGTAGTAAATAATTTTCTGTCTCTCAACAAATAAAATTACAAAACATTCCTGTCTTTCAAATTAGGAAATATTTTAAAATAATAATAATTAAACAGAAAATATAATCTTTTTTTCTATCGAAACAAATTGAAAAATTTAGTTTTGATTGACATGAAAGTAGCAAAAACTTCAAAAAATAAAAAAAAACTAAAAATCTAAATCAATAATTATATTTACTCTAAATATTATTATTGTCTAATCTGTAATTTCAAAGTTTATTTAATTGGTTTTTTTAGTACAAATTAATATACATTTCGTTCAGTGAAATGTTAGTATTTTTTTTAATTTTGAATTAAAACATTTGAAAATGGATTTTTAGATAATTAAAGCGCAAAAATTATGCAAAAATTCAAAGTTACTGAAAGTTAGTTTTTTTTGCTGTTTATTATTTAGTATTTAAATATTAATATATAATAATGTAAACTAAAATATTGTCATTAAAAACATATTTTCTCTCTTCAACAAAAAAAACACATCTCTTTGTCTATCATATATAAAATTTAATATTTTTGAAAATAAATAATAGCAAACAATCAAAAGTTAGAGAACAATAAAGAAAAAGTTGCATTAATTACACAAATTGTGTATCTTATGTATGTATACTATTACCAGAATATAAACTGACGTGTAAGTAGGGATAACCAGGGAATTTTAGCAAACTATTGTATCATAATAATAAGATAATTTACCATAAATAGTATAACCAAACTATAATAATATAGTTTACCTTGACAGTATATTGAGCTGACATGTTATGGATTGACTGTTTTTCCAGTTATAGCCGGCTTTTAAATCTGCAAAACTAAGATTATATGATTAATAACTGGTATTTCAAATATAAATTTGATATTTATTGTCACATTTATTATAAGTAAAATAATCTTGAAATTTACGTAAAATTCCTAATATATACAAACAAATTAATGTCAAACGTTTTTCATTAACGTCAAACTGTACTGATACAAGTACAGTACCTGTCAGGCAAAAGGCAAATGTACAGTGCACTGTACATTGCAAAATATCTGAACATTCAGGTATATAATGCTCAATTCAGGCTATTATGATCTAATATTATAATAATATCCAATCAATTAAACTTTAGATTTTGGGCCAAGATAATGCATTATTGTAGCAAATATGATAATTGTTTATTGAAACTTCAGCCAATAAATGATTGTGTCAAATATTAAAAAGGGGAATTTTAAAAATTATCTTGTTATGAACAAAAATAAAAACCGAGTTATCAGGCGAATTTGTCAAATGCCCACCACTCCACTTGGTAACACCTAGTATGATATATTAAACGCAAGAACTTAATATTCAGTGAGAGAGTGAACACAACAATATTATTGTGTAATTAAATACTCATTTGTTAAGACATGAATATTAGAGATATATTCATACAATTGTGTATTTCCTGTTGAAAGAAAGAGAGGTTTCAGTTATAAGTTATACGACTCTTGGCTTCTGTTTTATGAAGAAGAAAAAACATAAAAATAGTAATTATATTCCAAACAAATATATGTTTCTTTTAAGTTTTTATTATTATTTTTCTTAAATTATATTTTTATTTCACGAAATTCTTTAAACCATGAAATGAAGTTATAATGCAATAGATTTGTCATTCATTTTATCACAACTGACTTCAACACTACTATTAATATAACTCAACAGTAATTTAATGTCTTTTCTCTTTCTTTTGTCTAGAATTCCGTGAATTATTAAAACAAAATATATTTATAGTGAATCTAATGAATTAATTTATAGAATATGGGATTAAATTAAAAAGTGAATGATTTTTAACAAATTATTAAACTTACGAATAAGTTATGAATTGAAATAAACAAAACAAAATTTCCCATTTTTTCACATCTCTTAATATTATAATTCAATTTTATTTTATAGATTTTTTTGTAGTTAAATCCTTTTTCTAAAAAAATTAAAAATAATTATAGTCTCACTGTTAAAGTCATTGTATGCAAACTAATCACAAAATAATAGCAAAAAATATTTATTCTCTCATATGATTTTTTTATTTATATTTAATTTTTATTTATTTCTGTGTTTCCCCGGATTATTATCACTATACTTGTTATTCTATAGCAAAATTCATAGCACATCGTTTTCTAATGCAGGCTGTGCTGATCGACACTCCAAGATGAATTTTGGAAGATGCAATATTTAGTAAAATTTACTCCTCTAAATCGAACCTTAACTAGCTGAATTAAAACTAATTCAAATAAATTACAACTAAAAACTAAAATAAATTAAACCCAACATATAGTAAAAATATAAACCATATTCAACATATAAGTCACAACCAAAATATAAGCCGCAATTTTGATTTAGTTGAATTAGTTTTGATTTAATCGAATTAATTTAATTAGTTTTGATTTATTTCTAATTTAGTTTACTTAGTTTTAATTCAGCTAGTTAAGGTTCGATTTAGAGGAGTAAATTTTACTTAATATTGCGTCTTCTAAAATTCATCTTTGATTGTCGCCTGCATTAGAAAACGATTGCTATAAACTTGGCTATAAAATCTCAGTGTAATTATCACATAAAAAGAGTTGACAGCAAGTTGTTTTTCAAAGCAAATAAATTTAAATCTCATTTATAATAGAAATTTTCTATTAGAGAAAATGATAGGCAGCAGTTGAAAATATAATTTATTTATCTTATTTTATCTATACATAAGCGACAGCTAGCTGATATTGACTACAATGGCCTCAACATATTAGAATTTCGATAATTTTGAAAAGAAATAAGATTGAAACTTGTTGATTTTAATATAGGCACATTTGGTTAGATAAGCAAAAATAATTTTCTACTACGGTAATATACTCAAATTTAGTTTACTTAATTTAGTGTACTAGTATAAATGTTTATCATTTATTTGTATTATCTTTAACTACCTTGGTTCTTCCATCCTATGTCCAACATGAGATTGTTGAATCAGGCTATTTTTTAATTGTTTCAACTTGTATGCACTTATATCTAATTATTAAATCCACTGAATTAGACTCTAATAATTAGAGGCGAAGAACAATAAACAATTAATTTGAATTAATTTAATGTTTGTAAATAACAAGATTTGACATTTTCTAAATAATTAAAGAAAACAAAACAAATTGCTTGAAACAAACAATAAATAGAAATCACTCTAATCGATTGAGCCAGGATACAAAATCAGTGACGCAATGACTCAAATGATCAATTGTGAATTTTTAATAAATTTTTTTATACAGCAATCAAATATTTTTAGTTATGTTCAAAAACATATAATACTAAAATAATTAAATAAGTAGATTTTAGATTTGCAGTTCAAGATTTGACCAGTTACAGTGATTGAGCTCTGTACAATATTTAAATTATAGCTCAATATTAGCTCCTCTTTATCATTCCTCAAAGTGAATTTCAAATAATGCACAACACATTTCAATGTTGACACCCCTGCACGTCTGCAATTAGTATTAAATGAATAAACAAGAAATAAAAAGAAAATGTAAATTTGAATAATATATAATTATTGTCCAATGAATATGCATTTTTATTGTGAAGCAAATATATATTTTCCCCAAACATTCGCTTAAAGGACTTATTTTTTAGAAGAGACAATAGACACTATAATTAAGTCCTCATTCATATTCATAAACAAAATGTTACTTAAAATCATATACTTCTGAACATTACATAAAAATTTATGTAAACAATTAGATAAGAGTTAAAAATAAAATTTGAATTGAAAATATGTACAGTATCTGAAGTAATAATAATAATAGTCTAAAAATCAGGAACGTGGAGGTACAAAAGGGGGATGGTATTTTGACTTTTCTCCTATTTTTTGGACTTTTCTTCCACTTTTTGCTCAATGTTTACAAGTAGTGTATCTGTCCATAGATGTAATGTCAACCACAAATTTTGCTAGAGGAGTATGCTGAACTGGAGCTCCCCTTCCACCCTTCCATATCCCTGCTAAAAATTATATTTTAGTTTATTTTTAAATTAATTTTTTCCCATTTAAAAAAAATCATTTATTGAAAAAGTAATCGATATTTACTTCTTATGCATTCATTACAACTTAATTATAAAATAGAAAATGCTTAACAACAAAAAGAGTAATTTTAATGAAATAAATTTTAAAAAAAATTCATTTTAAGTTAAAAATCTATTAAAATAAAAGAGAAAGAAATAACTTGAATTTTTTGTCAATGATTAGATTTTAAACAAGAAATACCCAGGCTCTTTTTTATGAGACATTATTCAGAGAGCATTTATTTCAATAAATGATTAATGGATTTGTAATCAAATCTTTCACACCTCCAATATTTAATCTGAGGGTCAGGTACTGAAGAAATATTTGTATTAACAAAATTAAAATAAGAATTAAATTACAACATATCAAAAACAGTGATGGCCAGACATGTGATATTATGAAAATTATTTCTAAAAATATTATGTATGAAATTTTTTTTAAATAAAAACTTTGTTGAGAGTGAGAATGGATGAAAATAGCGAGGTAGAAAGTATACAACTTGTTAATTTGTTACGAATAAACAGGACAAGGTATAATTTGAAAAATTTGAAATTGGAAGGGTTTTTATCTTGATAATCTTTTATTAATTAATTCATATATTTAAATCACTAATTCGTAATAAAAATTAGAGTATATTATATAAATATTAGATTGCTCATTTCTGGATAGGGTAAACTATAAATACAACAATCATGGAAGAAACTGACAAGATATTTTTGGATATCCCGTTTAAGAAAATAAAAATATTTTTCGTTTTAAATCACAAGAATTATCTCAGACTTAATTAACTTAATGGCAAAGTGTATATAAAAAATTCTTAACTAAATAAATAATAAATTTCTTTCTTCTTCTTTTCAATAAATCCATTCAAAATGGTATTTTTAATGATATTTTTCTGAAGGTTTTTTAGAAACAAAAACCGCTTTCAATACATTTGGAAATATAAAAAAAGGAGAGAAGAAAAAATAAAATTCCAAAATAATAATAGTTTATTCATAAGACTTTGAATGACCCAACCCTTAATAAAATATATAGATAATAATAATTATCGCATTAGAATCAATAAAATGATTTATTTATAATATACTGTATATTAGCATTAATATTGGAAAAGTTATCCCACTTTTATAATACAGTCAATTCTGTTGAATAATCCATGTGGACAGGTATCAAGAAATCAAGTTTTTAATCAATAAAAAAAATATATAAATAGATTACTCCAATGTGAAAGAGAACTAAATTGACTTAATTCACAACTTATAAGTCAATTAATAATAAGAATGCTTTAGGTTTTAATTTCGGAAGACTTCAATTGATGGCTTTATAAGTGCAATGAGTTTTCTGATCGTCCAGGTTAAAATTTGATGCATTTTACTGCAATAGATTCTTTTGTCCTTTCTTGATGAATAAGTGGTGATGGTCAACCCTGACTTTAAAATTGCAAAATATTTTAGCGCCAAATCCAAAAATTCAATTTAGCTTGAAATCTTTGAATAGTTTGAAACTTTTTTATATAAGTACTACTGAAACTAAATGAAAGTCCCAGGGGTAAGAATGTCTTTACTTTAAAATATTAATATTTTCTATATGATTTAGGAAAAGACATTCAAACCTCTGGGACTTTCATTTGGTTTCAGTAGTACGTAGATGACGTACTAATGAATTATCATTGCGATAGGCAATTTCTAATATTATTACCATTTATTGATATATTTAGATCCAATGGCAAATTTAAAAACAAATTTCGTTACTTATCTATCATCCCAAAACAAAAAATATATATAGTTTGTTTAATATACTGTAATTTATAATATTTATACTTTATTTATGAGTAAAACATAATTTTCAATTAAATTTATACCACTCGATAAAAATATATCAATAATATTTTTAAGTATTTTTATTTCTAGTAAGCAGTGTATCTGTAGTGATCGTTATATAAGTTCATCAGAACTTATTTATATTTAGTATTATATTTATATTAGTAACAAGCTTTTTATACCCTAAGTTTTATCAACCTAGCACTCCTCTAGAGACAAATTTTAACACTTTGAAAATTTCGAAAAATTCACTTTTGATGTTATTTGAAATACTCCACTACTAGTATAACCCTCAAAATCCTAAATTTCACTAAAACTAAAACTTTTTCATATATATAATTTAGATCCAAGCTTTGTTTTTAATACTCAGGTGACTACTTTGACCTGACCTAAAATTGTTTAAATGATTTGTATATTCAAATTCAAACTTTATTATTTTTATATCTCATTGAGTCGAGAATATCAGGAACAGTCCCTGAAACGAGACTTCGTGCTGAACTTATATAAAACCACTACAGATCCACTGCTAATAAGTGTAATAAACTAAAATATTTTGACCATTTATTAGTTTTATATCATACTGTATGTACAGTGCTTTATAATCATCATTATTTCTATCTATTAAAACAGAGGTTGCCTTGGGATACCTAAAATGCGGTTTTCCAGAAAAATATGGTACACATATTTCGTGAATAGTATACT
>JAQFXN010002370.1:0-12842 GCA_034693365.1 Liacarus xylariae
CAATTTCTGATAGATATTTATTTTAACTTTATATATAAAAGGGTGATTTCAATTTAGATTCAGTTTTGAATCTTTAAATTTAAAAATTACTCAAGTTCAATACTGATTTTTTACTTTACTTCATAATAAAGATCAATACTTGCATTGAATATTATTGTTTTGGTTTTGAGAAATACTTCATAACAAGCATTACTTCATAAGAACAATATTCATAATAACCATCACATTTAACATTAATTTCATTGATTTGGATTTTGGTTCAGAGGTTTTGTTCCTAACATCGATTACTTCATAACAACCATCGTCTACTGTACTAACAAGTAAGCCATAGCCAATTGCTTATGACTGGAACAGATCGACTCTTATATAAAGAATGAATCTCTTAAATGGATTCACGGAATAAATAATTGAATATTAGAAATAATTAATAAATATAATATATACCGCTTGGAAATGCACTTGGTAGTCTTGGTGATTTTTCTTCGTCAATGTCATCAGAGTCCTCGAGTTCGGGCACAGTATCGTCATCAATTGGTTCGGAGTCTTTATCCTCTTGACCTTGTATCATTAATCAAATATATTAAATCACATTTATTTAAAAGCTTAAAAATTAACAAAACCAATGAAATCATATTTAAATAAAATAATATCCAAATGTTTTTATGCTTACAATTAGTCAAAGAGAAACATAAAATTAAAACTAATATAAAATTAAACAAATATTTCATTTTTTCTAATTTAAAAAAAACTTTTAGTTAAATTCAAAATCTGAAATCTCTTTCTGAACAGAAATTCTGTGTTAGTCTCAAAACAGGATTTCAAATCAGATTAGAATGAAATTCTATCTAAACTTTCTTTATATAATATAAGATGAGAAATGTGATGAGAATGCTGAAAAATTCCTGAGGCTATTCAATTACGTGGAGTAGATATGTCCACTATATTCTCACCTGTTTATACTTGTTTTGTTAGGTCATATGTACTAAAGATAATAACTTTATTTTTAAGAATGAAAAAAATTATTCCACGAAAAATTTTAAGTACATTTGAGGGAAAATATTTTAGAAATTTTGTGAGAGAGAGATTTTCAAGAATAAACAGGGCTGGATTATATTTTAATACCATCTATCATGTCTAGTAAACTTCTGTTGAATATTTTACAGTGATTTGCATCTAAAGCAAAAATTTTGATTTTATCATTTGTAATTGTCAATTTATAAAAATCACTTTATAACATCTCAGTTTTGAATAGGTTTTAATATATGCACTTCATATAATACTGAACACGATTAAATCACGCTTGCTTATCCATGATTAAATCACGTGAATAAGTTGTGAAAGAATTTTATTAAAAGATGTGTTTTGAATTGGGAATATTAGATAATAATTATATATTAGGTGATTATTCCCATACAACAATATGTTATTTAATTGAAAAAATAACATACTATTAGATGATAAACATTATTTCATCGTAATATTTTCTGATGAAAAGTGATTAATACAGTTGAGTCTATTAAATGTGACATGATAAGCATTAATTTTATAATAAGTATTATTGTTTAAAATTTTTATAAGGTCAATTTAATCTAGAACATCACGTATATCATAAATAACTGCTGTATATTAAAAAATAAATTTCTAATGCAGAAAATATTAGTTTATACAGAATTCTGTATCTCAGGTCATTTAATGCTAGAGATTTCACTGCAACCTTAATTCTAGCTATACTAACAATCGTAATATTCTATTAAAATTAATGTTAATGTTGTTTCACAAAATCTTAAGCAAATAATTAAAAGTCTTATGAATGAGAAACTCGTTGTCCTTCAATAGTGATTCACAAACCACACTATCAGCGAGTGATTTCCAAATGGTATTAACAATTAGTACAGGGGTATCCAACAGGGTATTGCCTAAATACACGTTCCCCAGTTTGAGATTATGCAAAATCTTCCTGCCTATATCCCCTGACTTGGCCGACATTGGTTACCAGTGATTTAGCATATGCTGAGAAATATTATAAGAACTAAATTATAAGATTGAATACAAGGGGAGTCAAGAGGGTTATAGCCTAAATATACTTGATGTGTTTGAAATTTTTCAAAATAATCCCACCTGACCTATTGTGATGTAGGAAAAATTCGTATTTTTACCTTACTCCCCTTGTGCATTTTTCATATTTTAATATCCCCCCTCTGATTCGGTCGACCGATAATTAAATCATATACAATTTGCTTTATTTAATGAGATTATAAGATATTTCGAACCCCTCCCAATATGTAAAATTGATTGGGCACAATCTAATATTTTGCATCATATTTCAAACACAACTTTTAATCCCTCATTCCGGTCCCTCATATTGAGATAATGGGATAAAAACAATAATTTATTGTTTTAGCGCCTGTTATCTCAGAAATTAGGCTGTCTTCTAGTTCGAGACCATTTCCAATCGATTCAGCATGTGCGAATTAGTCAGAATCCATGTCTCAAGTGTAAAAATTCATTAATTTAAACAATGTATTTTAGCGCCATCTAGCAACTACATGCCAAGGTTTAGGAAATTTTGCAAAGAAATGCCATACTCACAATGACCTCCTCTATCTATGTGCATAGGTTTCTTGACATTCCACCATTTTTTTAATCATACGTTTATGGCACGACTTTTGAGGTGTCACTTCAGAACTGTGCAAGTTATGTATCCCTAACCTCAAGGCAAAGCCTGAGCTATGCTATTGGTTTAACAAACAAAACCTTTATTCGCGTTTTCTCATTTGAGAAATTGATTCTGACTAATTCGCACATGCTGAATCGATTGGAAATAGTTTCAAAATTGCAAACAGATTAATTTGTGAGATAAAGGGCTAAAAACAATAATTTGGTAAAAAAAGACCAAAATTTCAAATGTTTTTACATTCTTAAGATTAACGCCATTAATAATCAGTTCAGCATATTTGATTTAGACCTAAGATCAGATCGATGGGAACGACCCTGATCTACACGTCGACCCTGTATCCGCCTTCGATCCAAACCGATCCGATCCAAGGTCTTAGAACATTTTGATTCTGTCTATCAAACATGCTGAATCGAATATTAATACCTTCAATCTTAAAAATCTAAAAACTTTTGAGTTTACTGTATGATCTTTTTTGTACCAAATTATAGTTTTTAGCACTTTATCTCACAAATTAGTCTGTTATCGAGTATGAGGCTATTTCCAATCGATTTAACATGTGAGAATTAGTCAGAATCGATGTCTCAGATATTAAGATTCATTAATTTAAACTATATATTTTATTGCCCTCCAGCAACTACATACATAAGGTTTACGAAATTTTGCAAAGGAATGCTATGCTTAACTCAGAATGACCTACTCTATCGATATGAATAGGTTTCTTGACATTCCGCAATTTTTTTAAGCATACGTTTATGGCACAAATTTTAGAGGTTCACTTATAAACTGTTCAAGTTATATATCCTCAAGGCAAAGCCTGATATACATTATTAGTTTAATTATTTAATACCATTTATTATTTAGGCATCAAAGATGGGAAAGAGATAAAGCTTGAAATATCCAGTTTGTTTTTGAACGATACCTTGGTGGGATGGTTCTGCTTGATTATTATATACATTCGACAATATGTATATAAATACCAAAATTTATTTTTATCTAAATTTTGTAGTTTTGATAAAATAATAAAATATTTTTATTAAAATAAATTTCAAGTTTTGAAATAATTGGGATTTTGTTCACATTATTTAAGACGATTTTTTTTATATAAAGAAACAAATATCAAAAAGAGGTCAAAAAGATGGCGAATAGGAGTAATGTATTCTCAAAAGACAAGCCGTCAAATAGGGATTTGTTGAGTAAAGCACAGATAGAAAAGGAAAAGCAGAAGAAAAGGGATCACAAGAGCATAAAAAGACGAGAAAAGGCCAGAATTAAAGATGCGCGCAGAAAGGAAAGGGAGGCCGAAGTAGCACAACAGGCCCTGACCCCCATGTGCCAGATCTGCCAAACTATGGACGAAAAGGTAAATATGGTGAAGGTGTGCGAATGCACGGGCGCTACACAATACTGGCACTGGGAGTGCGCGGCCATGAACATCGAGTTGGGACGGGACCCGATTTGCCGGGTGGGGGGCAGAGATGAACACAAGTTGACCCATCCCTGGATCGTTAGGGACAACAATATTGGGTTTTGGCGTTACTTCAAAGAGAAGTGGAGATCGGTTTCAGTGCGAACACTGACCACAGCTATAGTGACGGGTATTCTCATTCGAATACCGTATGCGTTGTCCCAGAATAAGGACGTCTTGGGTAACGAACAGCCGAAGGAGTCTTTACTCCAACCCAAACACTATGGAATCGTCTCCATCGGGTCGGCAGTGATTGTCCCCATAGTATTGGGCGCTCTCTTGAAACCCATTTACACCGATTACAAGTATATCTGGGCCCCAATGAATGAGCACAGGTATATATATTTGAAAAACTATAAGGGTGTTAAGTGGTACAAGTTCGATTTGGAAACCGCACTGAATGAAGACAACGAGAAGCAATTGGAAATCGATTTGGATAACTTGGAGGAGGCGGACGAACTCATCCAGAAAGACGCGGATGAGGCACAGGATGCCATTCTGAATGAACAGGAACTCCTCCCACACCATCTTCACGCATTGAAGATAATACAGGACATGGATGCCCAACAGGAATAGAATGCGGAGTGGGGTCACCAATAACTCTGAGCTCTACCTTAGAATTCATATCAATATCTGATTTATTTTAGTAAATCATTTCGTTATCCATTCATTTGACTGAATATAAAATTATCTATAAATACAGCTCAGAATACTATCATGTGTTCACACTTATATAATAGTGTATGCAGGGGGAAATTTGGGGGCAAAGGACTACTAAGCATGGAATGACTGCAATATTAGAATTCATCAGAAATGCATATTTGCATTTGAATTGAATTTATTGTTATTTATACTGTATTATAGACGCTGTACACTCAACCCGGGGCTGATTTGCAGTGAGAGCGCGTCAACAAATACAACAATAAATTAGGAAAAATATAGAATAAAAACAATTAATTGAAACTAGTTCAGCCCGGTGAAATTTAATAACTTTAATAAGTTATAATCAACAACTTTGATTTTGTCCAGTTCAAAATATTTTAATTAAATATCCCTGTGTTGTAATGAATTAAAAGTCAAATACAACTATTCATTTATTTTTTGTTTACAAATAGTTATTACTATTATAATTGACTGTTCATTCAAGATATTAAAGGATAATAATATTTTGAATGATTTTAGTTGAATTGATGATTGATTAGTCATCTTTTTATTAACAGATTTTTTTATCAGATTTTTCTATCCGACTAATCAAAGATCAATTCAACTGAAATCATACAAAATATTTTAAACTTTTAATATCTTGAATGAACAGTCAATTATAATAGTAAAGACTATTTGTAAATAAAAATGAATGAATAGTTGTATTTGACTTTTAATTCATTAATATAAAGGGATATTTTAATAAAATAATTTGAACTGGACAAAAAAGAATTTTTGGTCATCACTAATTATATATTATCGATTTTATGATGGTGTACTTTTTGAACAGGGCCACAATTATAATTTACTCTTTGCTCTTTAACTCTATTTATTATTGACGTCAAAAGCACATGAAATCTTCTTTTATGTGTTGGTTAGCGATGAGAACACAGATAACAATAGAATATTCCGTTAATTTATTTAATGATAATAAGGAACTGATGTAGAAGTAGATTAAAATAGTGTTGCAATTGTTTGATGGATTATAGTTTAAAACCAAAACTTCTTATCCGAAAAAATAATAATAAATTAATATTTGATTGATTAATGTGTGGCTTATGTTCTAAATATTCAAGTGATAAATGAGCGCTTATTTCCTCATTTTTTAAAATTTTCGCTAAATATAGATATTTTCTTACGACAAGAATTTCAGCAAAAAAAATATCAATAATTTTTGATTTAAAAACATATTTATCATTAAATTAATATTCAATAAAGAGAATTTCTATTCTTTTTAAATTGACATTGTTAATTAAATAATTTTAGATAATTTTGCTGGGGTTCTTTCAAATTTATTTTAAAATTCTCAACTAAACATTCTTGATCCATAAGATTGTCCAAGATATGTTATAAAACCCAATTCTATAACACTACCCTTCTATACCCTGGACGAAACAAGATGAATTCGAAGAAAACAATCAAAGCATCAACATTTAAATAAAGTGAATATATGGGGAGTTTATAAAATTGTGTAAGATTTTCGTTTATTATAAATCAGCCTGTCAAAACTAAAGTTCTTGTTAAATTCTATAAATTTAAATTTAAAATTTTCTATTAATGGGCAAATCAAAGGACATTAACAATAATTAATAATATTTCTATACTATAATTGAATTTATTTTCCATTAAAAAATATTGAATATTTTTCTCAAACTTATTTCAAATGCACTTAAAAAATGACAGAAATACTAATAGCAGTAACAAAACTGAAATGACAAAAGACTTTTCTTTGGACTTCACGTTTGTGAAGTCAAATCACATTTACGATTGAATAGATTTTCCCTATTTTTTGTTATAGTTTTTTTTGTTGGTATCAAATATCTAAAGTCACGCATAAAATAACTGAACGGAAATTGTATGAAATTTTGTGAAATGGATTCAATAATTTACTTTCCATTCTTTTAGATTTACAAATAGAAAAGTCTATATTTCATATGAAAAAAAATATTTTATTTTCCAGAAGTAATACACTTATGATAAGCAAGGGATTCAAAAATAAAGCGGTCACTTTATATTTATGATAAAGATAAACTGACAAGATTAAATCTTATATTTATATCAAACCGTTATTTTCAAACAAATATTGTTTATTAAAAATAACTTTCAAAATTCAATTGAAATAAATGTTCATTCTTAAATCTTTGACATGAAATTCATAAATTCATAGCATTAATGATAATTATTAATGAAGTTTTCTAATAGAATAACAAATTTTGGGGTAAATAATAATCTTTATTTTAAAGATGAATCAATGCTGATATGATTACTAATTCAATTTTAAGCTATTTCAAGCTGATATCAGTAAAATCACGTGATTGCAAGATAAATAATAATATTGACTCTATTCTGGACGATATTATTATAGACAGTTAGAGAGTAGAAATAGACAATATAGCTATGGGGATAAATATTGTCGTAATATATGCATGCGGATATCAACTTTTATTATAGAACAATATAAAGAATTTTTATTATTGTAAATTTTAAAAGTTGAAATTCGAATTTTACACAATTTCAACCAATGGAAATGATTGCAAGATTTCATCTTGTGAAACAATTCTATATGAAAGTGTGCAAGTGTACAAATTTCTAACTCACATCAATATTGTAGCACCTTTATAAAATGAACATTTCGAAATAGATGAAAATTCCAAAAGACTCAAGTAATAACAGAATAAATGACCATTTTGGAAATTGTGTACAAAATAGCTTCACTTAATTGGTTCCTTGCACATCATAAGAATAATGTGAACCTATATATGGATAGGTTTAAAAAAGAAGGAGAAACTAAATATAATAGAGAACGAGAAATAGACTCAAGTATTCAATTAGAGTCAAATCAAATGAAAAATTGATGCACAAAATAATACGTCTATAAGTGTAATACAAATTGTTTTTTCTTTCTGTGGGTTTTTCTTAACTCATTCCAAATGATTGATTACATTTAAAATAAAAAAGAAATGTAACTTTCATTCTTTGGCTTTTTTTATAACTCAGTTTCTAATATTTTATATAACAAAAAGACTTTGCTAAGAATTATTTAATGCGATTATAATTTAAGCATGCTGCTATTCCCAACTAATTGCCTATATTGACATCTATTGAGCGAGCATTGAAAATATTAAATTGGATTATTTTTTAATTTTGGAAATGTAAAAGTTGTATTAAGCTATTTAACTTTATTATTGTAAATGCTCATTTCATCAAAATTGTTATATTGAAATGGTACATTTTTTGTATTAATTCAAGCGTGATTGCATATTCAAAAACAAAATTTAGTAAAACTAATTTTAAAATGTATTGGTATTCCCTATTTTCTAAATAATAATAATTTGTCTGAAATTGAAATAATTTATTATTTATTTGTTTAAAATTTTATAAAGATCAAAAAGTTAAATATTTTTAAAAATTTATATAGCTATATTTTAAGATTTAGTATATAAAAAACCTTTGACTATAAAACTTCCTTCTATGCTAACTATTCTAAAGCACATTCTGTATCGAATATGATTCCGGTCACTCTGAGCTATAAATGTAATTATCTATTTATATTTGTATCCCTATATTTTAATCAATCATCTTTTTTTCTTTTGTCAATCTATATAATGAAAAAAATTGCTCATCTATTGCAAGTCAGGAAAAAACTGTCCTGTCACTTCCTATTGTGGATTATCAGCGTTTGTCAGTGACATATGACACGACAATGAGTAGGGATATATTCATATCCCTGTGCTTTAATATATCTGCTGGTCTTTTCTCTTTAAATGAAGTCAATAACCAATACATATAATGCTCTCTATTTTTATTCAATCTATAGATATATATAAAAATTTCTCAGAGCTTTCGAATCAATTTTCGTGCTGTCATTCACATTATCTTTGCCCAATTCAGCTATACTGCAGATCTATGTAGAGTATATGTGAGTACAGACTATCACTCCCATTGCAGCGATCCTTTAATCTAATTTGATTAAGTCTAGTATTCGTCTCAGATATTCAATCATTTAGTTTTTGTCAGACAATTATTTATAATTCAATAAAAATTGAAGCAAAAAAACATATATATTATCTCAAGAATATATTGAATAATATTTTTTAAAAATATATTCTTTACATCTAAATTCTCAAAATGCAACCAGATTATTTGAGACTTACTAAACAAAACGAGAAACCAAGCAAAAGGTCTAATTTTAGAAAGCAGTGTGTGAAACGTGAAAGTAGTTTGATGATTAAACTAAACGTGTTTTTCAATATAAAAAGCACATTCAAGTTGAACATGTCAATAATTTTGCAAAAATACTGTATGCTCAAATAAATAAATTAATACAATTCACTTATGATGTAACTTATTACTATTATGTATTAATATAGATTATAAAAATTCAATATGACCTTAGCTTTACACAAATCGACAGGTGTCCCTTAAAAGAAAATTAATCGATGTTCTCAAATAGCAAGTTCAAATATATGAATTTTCCTGATTTTCTATTGCAATTTTGATATTAAAATATATTTGATATTCGATATTGAAAATATCCGTAAACGATCCAGCATGTGCGAATTAATCAAAATCTAGAACATGTTAGCAAAACATTGTATTCAAATGGTATCCAATGGTGCAATCAATACAACTTTCAATTTTATCAGAAATTTTCCCTACGTTTGACATTTTAAGAAAATATTCCCTTATAATCCGTGACTTCTGCTAGTTGATTTCTATTCTTCAGTATATCTATATTCAATTGGATATAAACACATGGAACTGACGTGAGTCTGACCGGCAATGAATAAATATAAGCAATGTTATGAAATGTTTATGGGTTTCTGATAAGCAGATTCATCCACAGCAAGTGATTATTAATATAATTCAATACAATATAAATTTCATCCATTTATATAAAGATAAATAACAATTGATTTGTCAAACGCATCGTTTGTCACAAAAGAGATAGCAATCAATTCGTGAGACAATTCTTATCTCAAGTTGTTTTTCTGCATAATATGCTTAGAGTATTGTGTGTCAAACCAAATATGTTTGACTTGACATTTGACTCATATATTGATTTTGCATTTATTTTTCAGATTGTCATTTGATTTTCTCTTTAGTTTCAATTTATGAGCATATTACAACATTCTATTTGGAATAAGCTAGATAGTTTTATAATAATTGTCAGATTTGAGAAATATTATCATAGTTATAGTGATAAAAAACCGGTTTTATTATAAAATAAAAATTCTTACTAAGAGGAGAAGTGGATGTGCGTCAGAAAAAATTTGAGCATGGAGAATTTTAAATTGAGTCAGTAGTGCCGGTATGTCTATAATGGAATTATTTGTTATATCGATTTGAGACGAGTGTAAAAAAAATATAAGAGACTTCCAAAAGAGTGTGAACTGAAAAGTGAAATAATAATAAAAAAGAGACTGAAATAAAATAAAAATCGAAATAATCATAAAAATTGAGTGAATCGGAAGCGCAGAGCAAAAGATTATTTTTTCACTTATTTTGATCTTTTTTTTCTCCTTAAAAACTAGAGTTCAAGTTAAAAAAGATATAGAGTTAAAGAGAATATTCTTATATAACTTTAACGGACACTCTATTCAGTTTCAATCACTGGCCAGCGCTCTCTCAACTGTACAGATCATTGATGACTAACTGGAAAGTAGTAGTGATATATCTGATTGAGACATAAAAACAATATAGTTATGTTCCGTTCGTTCAATCGAATAGAAAACGAATTTAATATTGATTTTGATATCATTGGACACAAGAATTTTCAATCTATAGATCAGATTTCTGTTCTACAAATTCTTTGTGTCATTTATTTAATCCTATATTTTATAATTATAATAAACCCATATTAGAAAAGAATCAAGAATATCATGCATACTTTTAATTCTCACTCCTCCTTTCCTTTTTTAGAATCCCTCCACTCCTACACATCTGGTTAAATATAAATATTTTCGTGAATGACATTTGACTTATTCTTTATTTAATTTCACTGATATTTGACTGAAATTTTTCATTTTCTTTATATCATATCTTATTCTAAAGATAAATAGAAATTCCTTAATATATAGTTATATAAGATATATATTATATTCTTTCAATTCTAATAGTATTAAAATCGAGTATTTATTTTCAATTCAAGTGATTGGACGACAGAATAAATGCAATTTGAATATAAAGTATGATTTGAAGTGTTGTATAATAGTCTGACAGACAGACAGAACAGTGAGAATATGGGGAATAAGAGCTGAATTGAAGTTTTATTCAACACAAGCGACTAAACAAACAGAATATTCTCCGCTTTTGTTAGAAAATAAATATTTTTCAACACATTTCTCAACATTTTCTTTATCTCTTCCCCTCTCATTCTGTCTATTCCTCTCCTACTCTCTCTCCCACGCATTCCCTGTTCTATTGAAATTGTTTTGCGCCTCAAAAAGAACTGTCGTTTTTATTATACTTTTCACTGAAAATTCAAATTCAATTCACAACTGAAATAAGAATAAGAGTTGAATTCATTTTTTTCTTTAAGCAAAGAGTAGAAAATTTATTTGGAATTATAATAATGTTTGAGATCTTATTTCAACAGACATTTTGTCAAATATTGAATAGAAATAGAGAATAATATAAATGCAGAAGAGATAGAGAGAAGAAGTGTAGATCAGATGAAATACGATTATGTCTTAAGAGTATATTTTTGAAAAAGAAGTGACAAGAAATTTAAATAAGATTAGTTTAAGTTTAAATTATTTATAACAAACATTGCTAATAAAAGAAGAGTGAAATGTTGATTTTAGAAGTTGAAAACCGAATTTAAACAAATTAGTTGTTTTTACCAAAAAACACTCCAGAATGTTTCCGATCGGATATGGATTTACAAAGGGGGTACAGCACTGAATATTTCCTTTGATTTTGGCCGATACCCCCTACGTCTTTTGCGAGGTACCCTCTCCGTTCTATTGCAAAGGTACCGTTTTCGGAATATTCTTGGAAAAATAATCGAATTTTTTCAAATTCTTTTTAAATTTGATTAAATTCTGTTGAATTCTTGCAGAATTAGTCGAAATTCTGTTATATTACGTCATTTTTAATTGAATTCTGCAAGAACTTGACGATTGCGCAATACCACCCCTTAGAAAAATTTGTGACGTCAAAACCAATAATACCCCCCATTGCTTTGCTAAATCTAATAATCCACCTGAAATTTTTCCTTAGACCATTCCTGGGTTCGGAGTCAAAGAGTTTAAAATTTATTCTTGGTTACACCCATTTAACGAGAAATAGAAAATTAATCAAAAAATATGTTAGCATTAAGAATTTTAATGTTCTGGAAAATCGTTTTAGATAATGAATGGCAACTAGATAAATCAAGTTAAAATTTCATTGAATTATTTTTAAAAATTCAAGAAAATAATTTAGTTTTTTTATATAAATTAATGAAACTTTTTTTTCCTCATTTCATAAATAGGAATATTATATAAACTAAATCTGAATTCTATATAAATCAAAGAATATATATTATTCTGTATTCTCGAAACAACATAAAGAATGAGAAAATATATAAATTTAATATTTTTAATGGAATAGCTTTCAAAAGAATTTATGTTTTCGATTATAAATCATAAATAATATTCACAAAATAAAAAACAAAACAAAAAAATATGATTTCTTGTTCATTACTTAACTTCCAAAGTAATAAAACAATTCTATTATTTTTATTTTGTTTTATATAATAAAATAGAAAATTATTAAATAACGAAAAAAACAAAAACAAAAATTTTATTACCGGAATAAATTTCAATTTCGATTTTTCAGAGTAATTTCTAAAAATCATCTTTTAATCTCATTTAACACTAGAGATAGGAATTAGAAATATTTTATTTTCAAGTTCACTTATACTTTACTAATTTCGAAATCATACAAGCTACGTGATGTACAGTCTTAAGGATTTAAAAAGGGTCAGGTTGTGCTACCTTTATATTAAGTCGA
>JAQFXN010002371.1:0-12836 GCA_034693365.1 Liacarus xylariae
TTTGAATAAATATGGTAAATTCGGCGGGCATTTCCGGGCAGACCGAATAATTTGAATAAATATGGTAAATTCGGCGGGCATTTCCGGGCAGACCGAATAATTTGAATAAATATGGTAAATTCGGCGGTCATTTCTGGGCAGAAAAAATTAAAAATTTTAATTAATAAGATATAATTTAATCTTTAATCTTAGGAAATAGTTTTGATACAAAATAATACTAATTACAGTATTTATCTGCTAAGAATACTGTCCAAAACCCTCTAAGTTTTTCCCCTATAAACATCATGTGACACAAATCTTACACAAATTCATAAACTTCGTTTGTTTATTAACTATTTTTCAGTACATTTATTTAATAATTGAGACTTAATTTGTATTCATAATTGCCCTCAACTCGATTGAACACAAATGAAGTTTTAATTATTAAATAAATGTATAGAAAAAATATGTAATAAACAAACAAATTTTGTTTATGAATTTGTTTTGCAGTTGTGTCACATGATGTTTATAAGGGAAAAACTTAGGGGGTTCTGAACTTCTTAGCAGATAAATACTGTATTAAGTACTTTATTTGATGTATTTGTAAATGAATTTATATTCATATTATTATATTTTTTCTATTATTTGTCAATTAATTATATCATTGTTTGCAATATTTTGTATTTCATAATGAAAGCATTGTTTAGATTACGAAATATTTGCATTATTTTAAAAAAAATTTAGGCAAATTTCCGGGCAATATCGGGCATTTGTGGCATCTGCTCGGAACAATTTTTTTGAAATTCGGCGGGCAAAATCGGGCTTTTCCAGGCAATGCCCGAATCCATTATACACTACATATACTATATCTAACACAAAAACGTAGTTATTGAATTAACACTATAATAAAACAATTGTAAATTAATCATCTTGGAAATATTTGAAATAATACAATATTGTGAGTTAATTACATTTTTAGCCAATAAAATTATGTCAATTATTTTATCTAATTTAAAAAATATTGCATTCCCTTATCGTCATTGCTTACAGTTGGTAATTATTGTATATATTGTATTAATAAAAAATCATAAAAAATAATTGTACATTAAAATTGCAACAAGCAGATTGCTCAAGGTTGATCAAGTATAATGCGAACAAAACAATTTAAAGATTATTAGTTTTTAAGCGATTAAAATACCATTAAGTTGTTTTAAAGATTTAAAAAATGTTTTCTCTTACTATGAAAAATAGAATTAGTTAAAATCTTAAATTTTATTAAATTCCAGCCTTTAACCATGGTTAAAAGACCTTAAAATAATCAAATCAGACTTGTAATCAATCAAGTGTTGTTACTATGTTGTATTTTAAAGGGAGAAAAATTATAATTTTGGCCATCATTGTTATATTGGCTTCTGATAAATTTGTATCCGTTAATATTTTTATCAAGAACAAACAAAGGTAATTCTGTTCTTTGATGTGTTAAGTAAAATATCATGAGAATTTTTATTTGTCAGATTAAATCCGTAGAAAAATATATACAAAAATAAGAAATTATTAAAAATATTGATGAAAAATGAGCTACAAATTGATTAATATTTGAAATGAATGATAAGAATATGAAATGTACACTAGTCACATTTTACTTCTGCACAACAAGTACACCACGTTTTATAGTTTTCCATAAAATTATAATAAATGACTAATCTGTACTTAACAGCCAATATCAATTTAAATAAAAAACTTGGTAATTTATAGAAACAAGTTTTATTTCAAATTATTTGATAATGAAATTACTCTTTCGGTTATAAATTAGTCAAATATTATATAATTGTCGAAGGACTGAAAGGTTGATGTCCACTAGCCCTACAGTTTAGAAATAAAACGAGATAATTTTTTTTATATAACAGTTTGTTATATTTCACATACAGAAGAAAGAGAATATATTAATTACTTAATGAAATTTTATCATTTAGATAATAATTCACATTGAGTTTTAGAAAAATTTTGAAATTTTCATTAATAAAACTTGATAAATCTAGATTTATGAATAAATGTTGATTATTAATCAAAAAGAATTCAATAGTATATATACATCCGTTGAAAATCGAATTTGCCCTGCGTCTAAATCATTTTTATACTGTTTTTAAACTATTTCAATGTCATAGTCAAATATTAATTTTTAATTTTTCTAGTTCACACTAAATACAGCAGTAGGGCAAATTCGACTTACGACGGCTGAAGATATAATTTTAAATTTTATAATAAATCTAATTTTCAAATTTGTTAATAATTCAAGTACTATTTATTTGTAATGCAAGGGCTGAGAAATACGGCTCCTGATAAATACGATGATGCTACACTAACGGCGCAAACTTTCTAGTAGTGATTTTAAATATATTGAGCTCAACTCAATTATATAATAAATTTTAAAAAATTTTCCTGTTTAAATCTAATTTCAAGGTATGTAATTTATTAAATATTGCCTTTGATTTTGGGAAATAACATATAAATTATTTATTAAAATTATTAACGATGTCTTAACGTGTAAATTGTTAAACTTTTTGGGGCTAAAACTTAATTCCGATTTTCTCACTTAACAAATATGCTGCAAATATATACTAAGGTGATTTTAATAAATAACGAATTTTAAAATCCAATTTTCACTTAATTATTATTAGGTTTGAATAAATAAAAAGCAATCAGGCATTTTCAAATGATTTCCATTTTTAAATCGAAAATTCAAAATTGTGATATACTTAAACTGAAACTTTATTATATATAATAATTAAGCTGAACATACTCAAAAACACTACTAGTAATTTTTGCTCAGTTAGTACAACGTCAACATTTGTGCTAACAGCCCTATTTCTCAAATTTATGCCCTCCCTTGTCTCCGAAAATAATCAAAAAACCTTTCTCTGTGACCAAGTAAAAAATAGGATCTCACTGGAGATTTTGAGAAAACAGCGCCGAAAATGCCGTTTTGAAAAAATTCTGTCTGAATTCTTAGAAAAATAATAGACTTGAGAAATTTGGTTAATATTTTACATAATATACCAAAATTTTGCTGAATTGTGTCAAATTCTGTTTAAACACATCATTTTTAATTAAATTCTGCAAGAATACTGGTCTTGAAATTATTCTTCCCTATACCCCACTCTGTAATTTCGAGGGTCTTATCAGTACCCTTTACTTATCTGACTTCGAATTATTAGGCATCCTTGATATATAAATTTATATAGCTCAATACGATATCATAAAATTTTTTATATGAAAGTTTTCAATTTAAGCACATTTATAAACAATAGTAATTTTAATCCTTTTTAAAGATAAACTTATAATTAAAATTGATGATTTGGTATTGAAAACAATATACAGTATATTTTCGAATAAATCAAACGTTATTTTTATATTTAACCCTTTTGTACCATAAGTGAACCTTGAGTTGTAATATCAGTATTTGTTTGTTCAAATGTAACATTAATATTGACAACAATGTACTAAAAAGTTTATAAATTGATATACCTTACCTGTACCTATTGAAGTTTGCTAAAACTTCTGTACGTTTAATAGTGTTATGTGTACTTTAATTTAATTGTACATTAAGGGCATATTAAATTACACCATGTGCTAGAAATGTTTCTGCATTTTTAGTTAATGTTTAGTCCGTATAAAATTGGCAAAATGATGCAATTTGAATTAAATTAAAAAGATGGCGTATATTAGTAAGGTGAGTTAATATTAAAATTTATTCATTGTAAAACTTTGGAACCTTTACGAAACTGTTGAGAATAATTTAAATCAATCCAGTTAAATTAATAACTTCGATAAAAATCATAGTTGATATGCAAGTATAATCGAATTCTTTATATTCATTTATTCTGTCCTTTTATAAGTCACTATTATTAAAGTGCCCATGTTAAATAAAGTTTATAATTTATTATATTTATTTTAATATTTAATTAATCATAGAATGTCGAATAGTATTTGCGCCAAATCGTGTCGAGTTTGTGGCGACACAGCATATGGTATGTAATAAATTATTATGATTTTTAAAATTAATATTCTAGCTTAGGTAGTCTTTATTTGATTAGTATAATAAACAAAATAATAATTTATTTGTTAATTGTGTGACTTATCTGTGAAAAACAGAACATGCTATTAATAAATCACTATTCTAACTATATGGAATTCAAATTGTGTCTTTTTGCAAAATAACAAAAATGTTTTACTAACCATTTGAAAATTCATTCATTTTCATGAACACCTTTTGTAACTTTCGGTGTAGGCATACTTCTCGAATGTTATGCGTCATAATGTCTTGTAGACTTTGTCTCACTCCTAATATAGAACAAATGACGAGCTCATTGTTATTAGTGAAGTGAGAACAACTGAGAGGAATATTAGACACCCTTACTGGGCTCACAGCAACTTCTAAAATCATTATGTGGGCTTGAATGCCTAAATGATAAATACTATAAAATTATATAACTTAACAGGTTTTATAGTCGTCAAGAATAAATTAACCCCACATTATTTTAATCGTTGGATAGCTCATTCCGTAATAAATCCTACAATATTATATATGACTATTTTCTTTAAATTAACATTGGTAACCAGAGGTGGCCATAGGATTTTAGTCAGGAATTAATAATTAGTATCTTTTCCAATAACTATTAAATCCACTATCAACTTTTATTTTATCTTATTATAATTTGCAATGTCTGCTGATAATTTAAAGAAAAAATTATTTTTATTCTGAAATAATATATATATTTAAGGGGGTTACTATCTGATCCACGAAACTCTCTTCAACGAAACTCAAAATAACGAAAATCACTTCCACGAAAATATTTTTAATTAACAAATAATCCCTAAAAAGTTTAGAAAAGTTTGAGTGACCATAAAAAGCCTCCAGGTAGTCCATTTTGGCTACCAGGGGTTTTTAAGTCACTCAGATGTTACCCAATTGTATAAGTTTTACAGTTTATAAAATATAGAAGTCTGATTGACCAAAAAAAATCCCCCAAGTAGCCCAGCGTTTTTTGGTCACTCATACTTTCAAAATTTTATAAACTGTAAAAATACAATAATTAGGTGGCATTTGAGTGACTAAAAAACCCTCAGGTAGCCAAAAAGGACTACCTGGGGGCTTTTTGTGGTCACTCAAACTTTTCAAAACTTTTTAGGGATTATTTGTTAATTAAAAATATTTTCGTGGAAATGATTTTCGTTATTTTGAGTTTCGTTGAAGAGAGTTTCGTGGAAGAGATTTTCGTGGATCAGATAGTAACCCTTGATAGCTATATAACTGCTATCAGAGGGATATCTGAATGAAGCGCAGGCAGTTCAACACAGAGAATTTTCTTGAAATCTTACTTAAGATATAATGCTTAAAGTTGGTTGCTATTTAAATAGTTCCCGATATATTTATTGTTGGGTTAATTGATACTTGAAGACTATAAATTCTATTGAGTTTTTAATGTTACAGCATTCAACCCTCAGAATTATCACCTAGGATCACGCGCGCACTCTAGGATTTTGATCCTATTTATTGTTTAGAATTGAAAAAACCGCAAATTTTATTGATTACCTTAACTCTGGCTATTGTTAGTGGTAATGATACTTATTATAAAATAGATTTTAAAATTAAGTAAGACAAGTTTTGCAGTTTTGATTATTATTTAAAATTTTTTTATTATTTCTGTATTATATTTCATTCTTATTGTTTGTATAGACATTAAAATGGAATTTAAGACACATTAGCTCTTCTTTAGTAATCTTATCAAATATTCGCGTCTTTACATTATACCAACCCTACAAACAAATGCAATAATTATTATTAAATACTATATTAATTTCAAAAAAATATAATTTTTTAAAAATAACAATTATATTTCATAAGAATTGACCAATTTATATGAATTTTCTGAAATCAAGAACATAATACTTTAATATAAAATATTTTATATTGAAGACTTTCAAAGGAAAGAGAACCCACTGATTTTCTATACTTTATAATCATTACATAAGTTGTGAATTTGCAACAAGCTTGTATTCATAATAACATTTATCTTATGAATAATGTCATCCCTTATGATATTATTTTGTGCTAAAAAAGTCACACTTTAATCCCTTTGAAAGTATAGAATCTGGTCCTCTAGCACTACTGTAACAGTAGAAAACTCACAAGGAAACTAATCCGGAGCGCCGCCTTCGATTGGGTTTAAATTTTATTTCTGGATACCTTATTGTATATGAATGTAAAAATTATAAAAATTTTCTTCTCATTTTGATTAGCAAAAAATTTAGCCCCATTATGACTTATTGGAAATGCATATATTTTATACAGTTTAGAGTATGTTTTAGTCTGCAAAGCTATTCAATTTGGTAGATTTAAACTATAATTTTATAAAATGCAGCAGGGTAATAGTTATTAGTTATTATGTTTAAAAAAAATAATTTTACAAATTTCACCAGATTTGGAATTCATGGGACGTTTCGTCCTCTCCATCAGAGTTTTTGTCTGAATTAAGGATGGCCAATAAACTCAAAGTCATGGGGGTATAGTGAGGGTATTTTGGATCACCAAGATTATACAAATAGAATTATACTTTAAATCTACCAAATTGAACAGACTTGCAGACTAAACAGCTTTACAGACTAAAACATACACTAAACTGTATAAAATATATGCATTTCCAACAAGTCATAATGGGGCTAAATTTTTTGCTAATCAAAATGAGCAGAAAAATTTTACAACTTTTACATACATATACAATAAGGTATTCAGAAATCAAATCTGAACCCAATCGAAGGCGGCGCTCCGGATTAGTTTCCTTGTCAGTAAAGCAAGTCATATAAAAACAGTATACAATTACAGTACTATAAAACTATATACCCTTTAATGTGACAGAATTGACTAATTTTCTGGAATGTATATAAATATTTAACTCTGGAATCACATACCTCTGCAATCCATGAAAAATATTTCAATATTCTATCGACAACTGGTTTGTAGTGCAGATTTTTAATTACTCCCTCATTAGATATTGTGCTATCGAACAGACCGAGAATGTCCGGACACTGACAGTTGATATTATAATTAGTCTCAATGTATTCGCATATCTGTTCGTCCCAATGGAGTCGAAACATTTCACAGATATTGAAAGTACAGGAGCCGAAGTAATCCATAAAACAGGGAATTTTGATTTTAAGCCAACTCAGGCCGAATAGGATCTTCTCGGCCTCTATTTCCATTTGAGTCGTCCATTGCATTCTCTGCCTTCCGACAACTCTTGAACTGAACGTATAATTGTCGTAGGGGTTCACTATATGCGGCTCCAAATTCATAAAATCAACGCTTATTTCGTTCGAAGGGTTGCCTAAATTGAGTGAATATAAAATTAAAACATTGCTGTAATTATAACATAATAAAAGACTATTTGAAATATTGACATTTATCTGCATTAATATTACAATTATTTATTCTTTTCGAAAATCAAATGGTTTAACTATAAACAAAGTCCTTGTACATTTTACAAGTTGTTTTCTCCTTTCTTATTTGCCTGTTTTTCTCAATTAATCTAATTGTGATCAATACACTAACAAATGTTGTACTTAACTATTAAACATCAAGAGTTGTTTTCAATTTCACAATTGTGGGACCCAATCATGAAAGCGGTTATAGTTGGGTCGCACCCACGAGTTCAACAGTTCAAACTTATTCAATGATTAAATTGAGGGGTAGATAAGCTTGGCTCGAAACACAAATAGTATAGGAGGGGATATTTTTGAACAATCTTGTTCAAAAAATGTGCTTTTATCCCCTCTTTCGAAGAAAAAGAGTATATAGATTGGTTTGTACCCACAACTTACCCACCACCATCATTCATTTATCACTTAATTTGAAATATAGCTATTAAATGCTCCCACTTTTAGAACCCCAATTCATACTTTACGGGCACATATTGTAAAAACTTGTTATCCAAGTATTTTTTTAATTATGTGATTTTTGAAATTCCAGATTATAATTAACCATTATTAAGAAATAAAATATTTTACAAATCGATATCTTAATTTCTTAAACAATTACCGCAATCATAAATTTTTAATTCTTTGTCGTTTTGAATGATTCGTTTGTTCCCTTTTTTATGATGAATTTTGTGTCTATTTTTTGGAAGTTGTTTAGTCATGTCTTCATTTTTTTGTACAATAATTTTGTTAATATTTTCAGACTTTTCTGAACCGCTTTTGGTTAAAAGGATAGTGTCTTCTGTCGATCGCCACAATATACTGAACATAAACACCAGAATAATAGATGTGATCACAAATCCAGTGATCAACTGAATACTGTCCTTAGATCTCTCGGAATTTGACATATCTTTCATTTTTAACCAAAAGCAAGATATTTTTAAAATAGAAATGTGTTTAATTTTATTCCATTTTAGTTCAAAGTAATTTTTTTAATTATATATTAAATTTGATTTTGTTATTGGTATTAAATTTCTTGGAAATCTGGTTATCTTTTTAATTAAACTTCTTGTGAAAACACAGTTAGTAAACAATGTTTATTAGTAGATAAATAGGATTAAAAAATTCTTTATTAATAAAGAGATAGCTACACAAATTGAAAAATTTCTATTATCAAGGAAAATATTAGAGCATAAAGGTTGTCAATTCTCTTGTTAATAGAGCTTTGAAAATTTTATTTAAACTCAAAGTTTGCACTGGCATATTTTTGTTTTAATTAACAGTTGATAGAGTACTGTAGAATATAAAAAGTTGTTCGTTTAGAGCAACCTTACTGTTACAGTAGAATACCAATACTGTTAAATACCAGGGATGTCCAGACTTGAAAATGTCAGGGGAGTATTTTGGCTTTTCTCTCATTTTTGGGGTTTTTATCATACTATATCTCAAAATTTAGGAGTATATGTCCATAGACTAATGTTAACCAAAATTTGCCAAGGGGTGTTCCGGGCTGGACCCCCTCTGGACATCCCTGGTAAATACTGAGTTAATGTAATCGAATTCATGATTAATACTGATACTGCATAAACATTAGTTTTATACAAGAATTGAGATTATGCCCTGAAGTAGACCTAAATCATGATGGTCAGTTTGACGTTAATTTAATACATTTTATTTATTACAAAATTTTGGTCATTTTAAATAACTTTCTTTTAGGGTTAATTTATTTAAATAGATTATGTTAGCTAAATTTAACATGACCATCTTCCTTTATGGTGATTGTTAGATAATATTAAAACAGGCGTATAATTAGCTAATCGAATGGCGCTATTTTAAACCACAAATAAGTTAATTAGAAATGCAAGAAAGTAGGTAGAATATTTTAGTTATAGCACTAAAGTTGGTATTCCATTAGAAAGTTATAAAATTCATTAAATTATATTTTTCATGAGGAATTTTATTAATGGTTTTGTTTATAATTATAACAGTTTAAAGGATTGGTCTGAATTCAAATTAAAATATCAGACAATAGGAAATCTACAATAATCAAACTAGTTTAGAATTTCGGATAATTTCATGTAAATCATATCAATGAAATTAGGATTCCTTTTAACTTTCTTTTCAATGAATTTGCGACAGAACTTTCACCTCAATTTTTAGCATGATGTACAGTCTATAGACTGTACAATGAGGAACAAATCGAGACCTATGTCAGTTTGAAGGCCATTAAATGTTTATAAATTTAAACTAAAATTTAGATAGGGCCAATTAGGGCCTGAAGAAATTCTATGATACAGAAAGTTCTTCTATGGAATTTCCCATTATAAGAATTCACTATCAAAGAGGCGAGACATACACCTATTTTAATGCAATTTGATAGTCAACTCCTTTCGAAATACTTTTAATTATAGCTTAAACTAAAGATAAATTATTTAAACCATTTAGACATATATTTAGACGATTCGTGAATTAAAATTAATCAAAAAATAATTTACACAATAAGCTAAATAAAAATAAGAATTTAAACATATTGTTAGTTAAAAATGTCGTTATTTGAAAAATAAAACAATTTCTTAACGGATTTTGTTTAAACTTTGAAATCTATTTGAATATCTATTGAACAGAAATAGCAATTTTGACAGCTTTTGACAGTTATTTTACGAATTCTTTCCGAAATAATGTGTAAATTCTTGTATTATATTATCAGTTGTTGTCCTAAAAGAAAGAAACCAAAGGATAAGAAGAAGAAACAGAATAAGAAAGACAGCACTAAATCTGGAATGTATGGAACCAATTGGGAGACAATTGTCAATAAGGTTCCAATGACTCCGTCGCGGATAATGGACGCGGAGGTCACCAAAGAGATCACTATCGATGAAAAACAATTCATTAATAGAATTGAATTTTTAAAGTGTTGTCTTAAAGAGAATAAGAATGAATATGAATTTGTGTCGAAAACAATGATAGGAGAGGGAGGTTTTGGTGCGGTTTATAAAATAAGACATATCGAGACACAAGTGATTCGTGCGCTTAAAGTAATGCAATTGAAAAGAATGGAAGAAATCAGTCGAATTCGGTTCGATATGTTTAAGAATGAGATCTTTTCCCTTCGAAAGAATTCCCACAAAAACATAATTGCATTAATCGATCACTTTGTGGTCAATAATTGCATCAGTTTTATGATTCTTGAGTTCGCCACTGAAGGAGATCTGCAACAAAGGCTCGAATTGAGACATAAGTCCACTTATGAGGGATTCTGTGAATCGGAGACGAAATCCTATTTCATTCAAATCGCAAACGCAATGAATTTCGTTCACTCAAACGGTTTAATTCACGGAGACTTGAAATTAGAGAATGTTTTGATCACTAAAATCGATGGCAAAGATGTGCTCAAAGTTACTGACTTTGGATGTGCTTATGTCGTCTATAGGAAAGAGGAAGGGATTGTCCGGAGAAACAAAGCGATTGGCACAATAAGGTATATGTCATCCGAACAGATCCGGGTCTATATCTGTGTTAACCTAAATCAACCACAACTTCTCACATATCCCACCAAATCCTATAATCCCATGAAATCTGACGTTTGGTCATTAGGTGTTTGTCTCTATAGACTAGCGTTTTATGACTATCCCTTTCATTTAGAAAAGGGCAAAGAATCGGATGGAAACTCTATATTAGTAATGTTGAGACAAATGAAGAGAGGATTCAAAGCACCAAAAAATATCAGCAAAATGTTTAGCAAAGAATACATGGAATTAGTGAATGAATTGATGGAATACAATAAAGACAATAGAATTGATATGAGAACAGTTATGTGCCATAAATGGGTTATCGATTCACCAGAATTGGACAGAAATATAGTAAACTAACTCTAATTATATATTTAAACATTAATTCTTAAATATATAACAAAATACTGAATAAGATTTTAAATTCTCAATAAAACAATTTCTTTTCTTTTAAAACATTTGCATTAATTTATTCCTTTCGGAAATAATTTTTAACGATAGTTCTTAACCGAAGTCTCGATGCAAAACATTTTGATTTTAATATTTGACATCTTATAAGGAATGATGTGTGAGATTCCACTCTTTTGGAGTTTCTTTATAGTGAGGGTTCGTATAATGATTCGTATAAGTGTCTCAAAATGCAAAGGATTTGGGCGGGGATTAAATGTTGCATTTTATATTTTATTATAATAATCACTAAATTGATTGTCAATATCATGATGAAAATAAATACTAGGAAATAATTTTACAGAATTTCATTGTTAAAAAATAGCGCGTTGCAACTATGACATGTCATCCATGCAAAATTTACACATTCGATATATTGTGAATATGCAGAATAGATATAAAGGTCAGTTCTAAAGGGAAAACATCTAAAGAACTACTGGTAAAGAGTATTTCAGTGAAGAGTCAATAAAAGAAACCGATAATTATAATTAAGTGTAAAAAGATTGTCAGTTAACTGTTGGTCAGAGTCTTAAAAAACAAATCAAATATTTTCTTTGACACAAGTCTACTATTAATTAATTCAATGGAAGGGCGGAAACGACATTTGAATTGTTGGACTATTTTATATATAGAATTGGATCAAAATTAATACCAATTAAAAATCTATGCGCGCAATCATTTATTGTTATAAATTAGAATATTTTCAGATTATTATGATTTTCAATGAAAATAGTTTTCAAAATATAATTATAAATAAATTCAATAAAATGTGTCAAACATTTCGCTAAAGATTTAAAATTCAAAGAAAGTATTGATATTCTGTCACAATTAGAAATGGATAGAGCCGTTAATCGTAGCAAAAAGAGGAAATATCCCGAACTTTACTCTAAAAAAAGCAAAAATTCTTAGGAATTCGGTGTTGAAAAATGTATTAATATTTAAACTTAATTTTGATATCTTTAAGGGTCAGGAATATGAAAGCAGAAGTGAAAATATTATTTCTAATAAAGAATTTTAATGATAAATAAGTGTTATCACAGAAAATGTGTGAATATCTTTGACAACAAAACTCAAAAGAATTCGATAAGCTTTGGTCACTTTGTGACTAATAAACAGAATTATAACTTATTTTCCTTAATGGCATTTAAAACCAGTTAAAGAGGAGAAATCTAAAAAAGGGATTTATTTTTTTCAAATAAATGGTATTTCACGTAATGTTCGCCAAAGCTTTTTGCTTAATTTGTGTCAAATCTATGAGAAACGCATTCGTATTATATAGTATGTCTCATAAGTTGATGGTCATTGTTAACACCGCGCGATTAGATTTACAAATTTTTGATCATATTTTTAGGAATAGACACTACGTTTTCGGAAAATTTTCTCATCAATAGATAAATGAATAAAAGTATTAGAAATTTATTATATTTG